>JAWWEE010000122.1:67621539-67702445 GCA_035221455.1 Xenops minutus
CAGTACTCTGCTTGCAAAGGGGCTGTTTGTCTCATCGTTCTCATTTTAAAAAACTTTCCAACCAAAGGGCACTGGGAAGCGATGGGGAAGGAGGGATGGGAAGCGGTGGGAAAGGAGGGATGGGAAGCGATGGGAAAGGAGGGATGGGAAGCGATGGGAAAATGAAGCGGTGGCCGCATCCTGCCCGGGGGTGCGGGGGATGCGGCTCTTTGTGCCGGGGAGCTCCGGGAGTTTGGGCGGCCGGGATGCGGGGGATGAGATGCGGGGGATGCGGGAGATGCGGGGGATGAGATGCGGGGGATGCGGGAGATGCCCCCGCACATCCCGGGTCCGCTGTGCTGCTTCCAGCGGGGATGAACTTGGAGTCGGCGCTGCGGGTGTGCCCTGTTGGGAATCGAGATTTTCGGTGTCCCCGCTTTGAAAATCAGGGGTTTGCGGGTGTCTCCGGGTTGGAAAATCGGTGTTTGCGCGTGTTGGATTGCGGAAAGTAACAGGGAATCCTCCGGCTGGGGAGCTGCCGTCAGACCCCTGCGGAAAAGCCGGGGTGCTTCCCACAAGTTATTTCGGTGGATTTGCTAAATATTAAGTGCCTGCTGCCCCCCCGGGCTGGCTGGGAGGCGATGAGATGGTGTGGTGTTATCAGGGCACACTTTGTTTGGTTGGAGTTTAAAATAACAAATGTGAAGTTAAGTGCTCTCCGTTTTCGTCTTGCCTTGTAAATCTGTGTTGTGGTTCAGGGACAAATTCAGCCCTGTTATTTTGCAGCATATCTCTCTTTTTCACGAGGTGTTTTACAATCAACTGTATTTATTATGTTTCTTCTGCATATTTAACATCACATGGAAACCACATCCACCTTTTTTAACTTCTGAGTGTCCCGGTGCTTTTCATGGCAAAAGTTATTTCTGATGGAGATACGCTTTCAGACAGAGAAATCTGCTGACAGATTTTGAAACTTTTCTCCGTGGCATTTTCTCTGGGTAAGGCTGCAGTTGGGATTGGGTTCTGTGCTTTCTCTGCCATCTAGTAGTTATCTGGAAATTTAAACACACTGTGAGCATCCCCAGCTGGAGACAGTACTGGGAATTGTACGACTTGAATGACTGTAACTGTGACATGTATGAAAATGGGGGATTTTGGATATAAATAGCTCATTATGGCTGTTTAAAAATCAGTGCCTGAATGCCTCTTCTGAATAAAATTGCCACCGAACCCTTAAAGGTGCCTTATGTAGGATTTGGGTTAAAATCAGTGGTTGTGTCAGTGAGTCAGTGTGATCTACACCTATGTTTGCTCATGATGCTTTTAACCCCTTGCTGTGCATCGCAGAGGCAGAAAGATGCAGAAAGGGGCCAGCTCTGTTGCTAAGCCTAAAAATTTAATTTTTTTGTTGCTAGCCTCAAGCTCTAAGAATCAATAAATGTTTTCCCCTGGAGTGATGAAAGAATTTCTGTCTGGCCCTACCAAACAGGAGCAGCCCCTGCAACCTCTGGGGTGTGGGAAGAAGCCGGAGATGCTGCTCTGCCACAGGCTGGTGTGTCCTCACCCATGGGTGCACAGGCATACTGACCACTGAGAGAGACTCTGGCAGCAGGATCCTTTCCCTGGAAAATAATGAGGAATAGAAACAGCACCTGTTGCACCAGCAGTGATCTGTCAGCTCTCAGGAAAAACTGTACCTGCAGTTCTGTGGTGATACACCCAAATCACTTAGATCGTCTGAAATGACAGATACCTGGGGAGTTTAAATTGAATTTATCAGTGTGTCGTAATGAAATGATTGTGAATGCTTGAGTATATGGGGAATTTAAATAGCTAGCTATAAAATATTTTTTATTATGAAATAATTGCTATTTATACAAGCAATCTGTACTTTTAAAATGAAGCCAGCTACAGTTGAGTCGCTGCTTTTTAAAAGTAGAAACACCCTTGCATGCATTTTATTGTGGTTTGATTTCATTACATAATGGCAGGCATGATTTTCATACGTTACATAAACTTCTTCAGAGCATCCTGAGAAAACAGAAAAAATAAGGTCTGTGCCTGGCTGGTACCTACTGAGAGTTCTGTAGCCCAAATAGCAAAATCTGGTTTCTAATGATGTGTAAACAAACTGCAGCCAGGCTGGCAGGCGTTGCCTGCTTGTGGTGGTAACAGAAATATGAAAGATGACGTGTGTGCTGCAGAACTGAATTACCCTCCTCGCCTCCTGCTTGTTTTCTCACCCAGGCAGGTGAGGGAGAGCAGCTGAAGGCTTTGCTTTCCCTTTGGCACAGCGCTGGATTGTTCCTCTGGTACCACGTCCAGATCCTGTGACCCCACCACTGAGCTGAAATAAGCCTTGTTGTTTCCTAGTCTTGTGCTTAAATTAGGAAATGCTGCTAAGTGTAGGCTATTACCCAAAGGAAATGCATGCTATTAAAAAAAATCTTTTCCAAATATAAATAGATAATAAACTCTTAGTAAATATTTTTCTAAATAATCAGACATTAAAGTCAGACTAAGAACAGTAAAACTCAGGGGATTTTTTTGAGTTATATTTTTTCCTAGTTGTATGAGTTGGATAACAATTAGACTCCAGTATACACAAGACAATTCACATGGATAAAATGAATTTGCTAAACAGAGTTTGGTATCAGTAACATGCATAAATCATGCATTTATCAGAAAACAGTCTCTGAATTTCTGATTTTATCTACCCGTGTGTCTGAATTAAAGAATCAAAGTTTTAGCAGGTATTGTCTAGTCATTTATTGCTGGTTTTTGTTTGGTTTTATTCCTTTTACCGTGACCTTGTTGGATGGAGAGAGAATATTTCCTTGGTGAAGTGTGAGGGATTATTGAGTCCAGCCATGTGATTTATAGTAGCACTTTTCCTTGATAGCAGCAACATTTATTTCAAAAGTATCATTTTCATATTCAAACACACGCAGCGTTAGATTGGAAAATTTCTAATGACAATTGCACAGCATGTTTGTTTTTAAATGGTTATGTTGAATGACGGCAGAAAAGTTAATCTGTAGTTTTTAAAGATCTGTGATTTTTATATCTGTTATTTAACAGAGCTGTAATGTTATCGCCAGTTGGGTATAAAGTGCAATGTGTAACATTTTCTGGTGGTGGAGTTGCTCTAAGTGGAGAAATAATTTAAGCGGTACAAGGAGTTTTACAGCTCTCTTGTCACAATTAGCAGTGTTTATGAAATATGAATTTGCACAACATCTGCCTTTTGGGGCCAGCATTCCCATCGGAGCCCGCTTGCTTCCCAAACCAACAGTGTCGTGTCTGAAGCACTGTGGCAGGGCAGGATGGGCTTGACCCTGCAACCACGGCAGTGGAGGGATTCACTTGGTATGTTTTGGTGAGAAACTTGTGCAGGAAATGCAGATGGTTTTAAGTCTAAAACCTTTCAGTTTCACTTCAGGCACAGCAAGGTCCCTGACCTGCAGTTGGCTCATCATCCTGTTCTTGCTTCCCAAAATCTCTGCTCATCCCCTTAATTCCTGTGCTCCTGTGTAGGCAAAGAGGGTGGCACGTGTGACGTGCTGGTGGGGTGGGGTTTAAGGTCTGGCACACACCATTACAGCTGATTTTGGAAGGAAAAGCCCTCTCTTTCCTGAAGCTGCTGTTGAGGACTTTGAATGAGGTGGGTGAATCCAGCTGGGCCTTGCAGCATCAACTGGTTGGTCTCCTCAAAACTACCCTCTCATGGCTCTCAGTGGTCACCCCCTTACCAGAGGGCTTATATGGTTACACCTAACAAATTTGTCATGTGAAAAGACCACTGTGTCTTTTGCTGTTTTAGTTTCCTCCAGCACATGATGGAGCGTTCCTCTTGCCCCTGCTGTCTAAGCTCAGAGATGGTAATTCATGTCTAACTACTAAAATTGTGGTAAGCATCGCAGGAAAGGTGAGTTCACAGGGGGAGAAAGCAGCCTGAGAGACACTGATGCTCTTCCTGTATAAGGGCTGACTTGGGGGAGAGATCAGGAGGTGCTTTACAAAAGATGGAGTTTCCCATCATGGGCCAGCTTGGGGTACAAGTAGCTTTTCATACCAACAACAAATGGGCACAATGATGAGAGACCATGGAAAATCATTAAAAACAATTGTGTGCAGCTTCTCCCACTTTTCATAGGTTGCCTATCTTGAGTAGTAAAGTAGTAAATGTTCCAGATCTGGTGCTGTCCCTCAGGGCAGAGCCTGTGCAAGGGTAAGGTCTCAGCCTTATAGCTTAAGTCATCCAGTTTACCCCTAGGGGTGATTCGCACCTTTGTCAAAGGTTAGAAAATTTTCATGTAATAAAACCAAGATAAATGAAGCTGTTTGGGTGGGTTTGGTTTCACATGAAGGACAGGCAACATTCAGAATGTGGAAATTGATCTGAAACATCCATAGTGAGTGCTGCTGGCACAACATCCTGCAGATTTGGAGGCACAACATGAAGAAACGAGTACTCAAACTAGAGGTTGTACAACTTGGAAAGCCTGGAATGAGGGTTTGCCTGGGTGGTGGGGGCGATCTAAATGCTCACTGCTATTTTTGCCATCATGCAGGGCAAAATAATTGAGGTTCATCAAGCAGGCTGTGGTGTTGTGAAGACTAACAGCAGACTGTGCTCTGTCTTACCTTTACATCCGCACTTTAGAAGATGGAGTAAAAATAGTACCAAGTGTTACATTTTGGTGAAATCATCCAGCAAAGCCTCCTTGTTTTTGTACAGATGTTTAGTCCAGCCTTTTGCTGCCACCACCTGAGGCTTTGCTTCTGATTGTTTTCTTACTGATATTTGCAAATTATTACTGCAATTGCTAGGTCAGAGAAAATTACGTGCAACAGGTAGTTGTTATAATGATCAATCAGGTTATCTTAGAGCTGGTTTAGTCTGGTGAAGGAAAGAGTCCAAACTAGTTAATTATCTCTTCTTTCTTTGGGTTATCCTTCTATAAAATGGGAATAGTCATCATCATATAAGGTGCTGTAGGACTTATTAAATATTTCTGAAGAACTTAGGAATCATAGTTAAAAAAATAATTGCCTAGTAAATTGTCTACTTAATAAAATGCAAAAATAAAAGATCTAGAATATATTATGCTTCATAATAATTTAAATAGATGCATGTAGTTTATTTACCTGCTCAGTGAGAACTAACAACCATTGAAAGCAAATAGGTCTTTAGGAGAACTATATTGGCAAAATGAAATTATTTAAATCAGGGTTTCCAGTTCACTAGTTTAAATTACTTCTACGTTTGTGATTTAGCTCTGATTTAAATCATACTTTGTACTGTTAACATTCAAAATTTATCATCAACACTGAAGCTGTGAACACAAAAGACATTCTTGGCAAGACCTGCGGAATGCAATGTCAGTATATTTCTCTGGAATACTAAAAATTTAGAAAACAAACCCTTCTCAGCACTTACAACTTGATATACATCAGGGAAAAAATTCAAACAAGCTGCAAATGATTGTATTTTAGTCAGCAGACTGCTGGGTGGCTGTTCCAATGGCCTGGAATGGCCAAGGGCTGAGTGGACATACTGCTGGCAGGTGGCTCTGTGGTCTATGCTCTTTTTAGAATTAGAGGCATATTTATAAAGATTTTTGTTGAATAAATAATATCAATCTCTAAAATAAAAGGACTGATAATGTTTGCTCTTGCTTTTGTTGATTAGGTGTGATATCAAGAAAGAAACTTGTTGTGCACTACCAGCAGAAACACTGTGGATTGGAAAGGACTTCCTAGAGCTGTTTATTCCTTTATTGTTCTACTGAGCAATTAGAGAAACAAAATCTCTTCAGATTGTCTTTACACTTGACAGATTGGCATTTGTTTTTCTCTCTTGTTTAAAAACCCCCAAACAACCAACGAGCTGAGATCTTCTGCAGTCAGGAAGGAAGTTTAGAACCAAAGTTTCCAGAATGTGTGACTCTTACCCTTGTGTTACCCCAGCTGGGAACACGCAGGGGAAGGTGTGGCCTTCTCATGAGAGTTATTTGTAGCCCTGCAAGCTGTGCAAGGCTGTAAATCCTCCAACCAGCTCTGGCCCCCAGCAGTTCTACAGGGACCCTGGTGCACCCTGGTGTGGTGCCAGGGATGGGGGAGCCACAGGTGATGCCCAGGTGAGCATGCTGAGAACATGGTGTGCTTTCCTCTCCTGTTTGATCTCTTCAGATGGTGAAAGGGGAGGGATGCTCGCCCTTTTCATAGGACCCACATATCCTCAAGGATTTTCCAGAATTAAATGCCTGTGAAATTAGGAGCAGAGGAATGGCTCTGGGCAGGGACTTACGTGCCCTTCACTTGCCTTTAGGAAATGTTGCAAAAATGATTTGCGCCCATTAAGAAATGGTAATTTCAGCTTTAAATAGCGATGCTTTAAATTGTGATTTGCATTTGTATCTTTAAGGAGTAAATACCAGATTGCATAAGTAGTTTTGTACCTTCCTGTTTTCATTCTTACTCAGAGTATCTCGAAATAGAATAACCTCTGAGTTGTTAATGTGATGAACTGGTACCATGTTTTGAAAACCAAGATCAGAAATCATATTTTCTATCCTCTCAAAAAAAAAATAAAAATCCATTATTTTCTGAAATGTTCACAAATGTTGTTTGCCTCATTTTGTGTGTACCCACTTCAGTGACCAGAATGTCAATGGAGGCTTTGTTTAAATGTTTTATTTGTTTTTTTGCCTCCACTCCCACCCACACATACACCTGTTCATCTAAGTCTTTTGGGCCAAATATCGGTTTATTTGGTTGGGCTTTATGGCCTTTTTTCCCCCTCCCCTATGATTCAGTTAACTGCTTGTTGTCAGCAGTTCTGGCACATCCCCTGGTTTTCTGTAGGCTGCCTATGGAAAAAAAGGCTTGTTTCCAATGGCAAAGAGTTAATCTGGCTCAGAGTTAGATTAACTGTTGCAGTAGCTCATGATAAACATCTGTTGCAGTACTCCCAGATGAGAACATTTGCTTTCCAAACTATTTACTGCACATTTTGAACCGTGCACTTTACTTGTGCTTTTATTTTTTTTTCCCCCTCCAATTACTAAATTCTTTTGAAAGGACATAAATCCGTAGAGTCTATCTTGGAGACCATGTTTATTTTATGATACAGGGAGGGAAATGTGGTTATTGAGTTATTGTTCATGTGCTAGAGCCCCTGAATATTCCTGACTGGAGCACAGAGGCGTGTGCATTCCTTAATGAAAACCAACTGTGCAGTGGCTCCTGGGAGCTCTGCCTGTGGTGGAATCCTCTGGATGCAGATCCTCTGGGTGTTTGCTTCTTCTTCCTCCCAATTTGGCAAGATAAAACTGGTGGGGACTGGAGTTTTATTTAGACCTCAAACCCAAGGGTGAGTGAGTAAATGGTTGAAAGGATTTGGCCTGTAGGACTTGGGACTTTGCCACTGAGGAAACCTTCTGCTATTTCTTTGAAACATCCCTTAATTTTTTAAAAAAAGTTTTTTGAATTCTAGATTTAATGAATCAAATAATGACAGCTTCTCCTGCAGCTGGCTTTTGAAGTTAGGTCTGCCAGCAGCCACTTCTTGCTGTAGCTGAGGATCCAAGAGTAAGCAAAGCAAGCTTTGGTAGGTTTTCCCAAACAATCAACAACCTTCTCCCCCACCCCACCCAAGCCACAAAACCAAACCATTGTTGGTGTCTCTGGGAAAATACAACTGGAAAACAACATGGAATGCCTTAAATGGTGCGTGTTTTCCGACAAATAGTTTTTCTTTCTTATGCTAATAACAAAGATGCTCTTAACAAAATCACGTTCACAGTGTTTTCACCCATATTTCTCAGAAGGTGAAAAATATTTTGGGCTGAATTTCGTGTGCCTAATGTTTCCTACCACTATCAGAGAAAATACCTGTGTACTTTACACGTGTGTGGATCTTCACCAGACTTATCCTTCTTTGCTCAGCTGTCTAACAAAGCTAGGCAAAGAACTGGGGGACTTCCACACAACAAAGCTACTTGTAGTAAAATACATGAGTCTGCAGCTTTATTTCTTGCCCATTTCCTTAGGTCTGGCAGAAAGACTTGTTTTAGCAATAAATCTGTAAGAACAGCCGTTCTGATTCAGATCAAGCACATCTAACTCCATATCCTGTCTCTGATGGTAATCAGCAGCAGATATCTAGGGAAGCATACAGCAATGATAAAGTGTTAGCATCTAAGGTGAGATTTCTTAGTTTACCAGTTTTATGGTGGTATCAGGATGTTCAGAATCTCCTTTCTAATCATAATGCTGAAATGATGGGTGTGCAATGTTTTACAGCCTCGGCTTTCTCTTAAGGACTGTGGTAGTGATAGGAGGATAAAAAATTAAAAAAACCCTGAAAAGTAATGGATAGTACATAAAATAAAGAGAAATAATGGGAAAGAGTGGGAAAAAAGGAGAAGAGGGACTATAGTTACTGCCTAGTATAAAGAAATGGCAGGAAAGGGTTGGCTTGTTACCTGAGAGGTGATACCCTCCTGCTCACTGAGACCTTGCTCTGGCAGGTTTTTAGCCATCACCTGCATGGCATCATCTGGGGACAGGGCCTAACCAGGACATGGAGGAAGAGTTGGCCTGAGCCTGGTTTGAGGCAAGATGGTAGAGGGCAGACAAATGAAGTGTGGGAGAAGAAACACATGGGAAAAGAGAACGTGAGTGAAGGGAGTGTCAAAGCAACTCTTAGAAACTTGAGATTATTCTCTGTCTGTAAATATCTGTCCATTCAAATGAGTGAGTAAGAAGTGTTGTCTGTGTAGGAAGGATGTTCTGCAGGTTTGCACTGACTCCCTTGTAGCATCGCCGTATTTTTCCCAGGCTTCAAGACACCCAGGCTTTATTTTTAGTGCTACCCTGGGTTCTGTTTTATTGACGAACCTGTTCCAGCTTGCTGCAGTCATTACTACTAAGACCATCTGAACAGCAACCTGAAAATACTTAGAGCCATGTAAATAGTAATAAATTACTTGGTCTTAGTGTGGATTAAAAGGTACACTTGGGATGGACTTGGTTTTGGGTCAGGTTTTTTACTGCTGTAGAGCAGAAGCGTGATGAGCCTTCCATAGGTGGCATGCAGAGGTAATGGGGCTGTACTTTAAATAGCAGACACGAAGGCGGCGTGGCTGGGACATTGTCGCTTCAGCGTTCCCTTCTTGAAAGTAGATTTTCAGGGAGCTTTTACAAAGGTGTGTGCAAAACTGTTATTGAGTGTCTAAAGTGAATTCAGGAATAATACCGATGAGGAGGTGCTGCAGTGGATGAGGAGGTGTGACAGTGACCTGCTCACCAAAATAAGCCATACTGCAAGCTGGTATCAAACCTGACAAATTCAGGGCTTCTTGTGTATGTCAGGATGACGAGAAGAGGGTGCATTTGAGTACAAAAGGGCAAAAGCCATCTTGAATTGTAGCACGGTGTATGAAATCCTAAGAGCAGCCAGGGGGTTTGGCACAACCAGAAGTGGGTGCTTTGTGGGACCTTATAGAAAGGACATCTTCATCCGTGGGTAGAGTCCAGGCACAGGTTTATCAGCTCATAGACAAGTATGAAAAAAGTACAAGATGAAAAAATACAGACTGGTCTTCAATAAGTTGATATTTTCATATACGTGGGTATAAATAAGTCTAAATTAATAACATTGGTGGTATTGTGTGCATATGAGAAAACATTTCCCTGTAATTCAAGGGGGCAGTACAGAAGCAGCCTCACAGCATGGGAACGGGAGGGACTGAAGCGCTGTGGCTTTCAGGATTGAGCTTCATTTACCTTTTTAAGAGGATTATAGGAAATTGATCCTTTCTCAGTTCCCCAGAAGGCTTTTCCCAGCCTGGCATTCTCAAATCCAAGGAGCCTGGAGTCTGGGGCTGGTTTTCTCCTCTGTGTGTGTGGAAAGTGCTTTGATTTATACCCTGTTGTTCCTGTGGCAGCTGTGGACAGGAGGAGTACAGGAGTGAATTGTGCACTCTCTTTCTGTTAGAGAATTTCACCTTTTGCACTGATTATCCGTGCTTCTGAAGAAACTTTGCATGCTTCCTGTTAGTAAATAAAATTAAATGCCGCTTCCATAGTTACTGCTCTCAGTAGGAAAATAGGATCTCTAACAAGGTGTATATAAAATAAAATTTTCCAAAATCTAATAATCTGGGTTATGCTGTTACCTTTACTATGCAACTTTTTAATAAAAGGTTTATAAATGTAACATGTCAGCACTTTGTCTTTTTCCCCTCCCATTGCAGCAATGTTTCTTTTGCATTTTAGGTGCCCTATAACCACCTTAGAATAAACATTCTCCAGCTTCAGCCTAGATGCATTTTTACAGCACATACAGGACGTTTTTATGGATGGTTTTGTATTTTCTCTTCTGTTACACATCTCCACATTTGCCGAACAGCTTTCCGAAATCCATTCTAAAGATCCCAATGATTTCATTTGCACACACACATAAGGAATGCGCCCCTTTTATATATTTAACATAGAAGAGAATTTATTCTTCAATTTCAGCCATCACTTAAAAATTTTTGGTTTTCCAATATCCTTATAAATTGACTCAACTTTCAAAAAGGAGGTTCTTCAGAATCAAAGCAGAATTTGATGGCACATTTGCCCATCAATTTACAGTAACTTTTTACGGTCAGGCTTTATTTAACTTCTGTAATTTTGTTGTGGTTTCTTTAGTAAACAGAAATAGCCCTACACTTCTGTTTCTCAAACACCTCATACTTGTGCTGAACTGTTAATAGGTCTGTTAGTATTGTTAAAATATTAACAGAAGAATAATAATTGCTGTGCTGTAATTGTACTGAGGCTAAAAAAGCGTTCTCATAGAATATTAATTAGAGCCTTTTTCGAGGTGCGAATTACTGTTCTTAGGACGGAAAATGAAACTACAAAAAACCCCAACAAAACAGTAAGTACCATTCTGGAGGAACACCATAATAAAAATCAATCAGGGTTCGATTTTAGCCTTCAACTCCCTTGCTCCTCCTCTCCTAAGCCCATTTGTGCTTCCTGAAGGTATCCCAGGGATCTGCTCCACACCATATGTGCTCCGGTGCCTCGGCGCCGCGGGGGGCTGGGAGCCGGGTGCCACTTTGAACAATGGATTTTCTTTTTCTGTTTATCTCAGCCTTAAATTATTTTAACCTTATTTAGTCTTAAAAACTGTGACTACAGAGCTAATATTTTATGCAGCATCGAGAGGAACTGGAAGTGCTTTTCATTGCTATGCAAAATGCAGCTGGGGAATGGTGCAGAATTAACGACACGGAGCTGTGCTCGGGAGAGTGTGAGCAGTAGTTTATTTTCATTTCTGTCATTAAATATCTTATTACCATCTATTTGTTTTTTCTCTCCACTCCCCTGCCGTGCAAAAAAAGGGCGATTACTAGAAGGTAGGAATTGTACAACTGCTGGAAAGTACCTTAAATCAGTGACCTTCGGCTGACCTCCCCAACTGCTGGTGTGAGCTCTGATGCTTTTTTTTTCAGAGCTAAGTTAGTACCTCTGCCATACTTTTTCTTTCATCAAATCTATTCAACTTTTATAACGAGTTGCTGATTTGCAAGCAAAATCCAAATATAGGAATAATTTAAAAAAAAAGATCTCTTGTAAATCTGAAGAGAGTGCATCAAGGACATAATGGAGCTACAGAAGTGTTTCCTGGGATTTGCTTGACCATTAAAAGTCTGCAGTTTATGTTGCATAATATAGTTTTCTGGACGTTTTTGGTAGCAGTTATTTCTAAATAGGCAAATGAGCTGCTGTTGCAACACTTCGCTTTTTCCAGACCTGTCGATCTGAATGGAAAACACGGTGCAAACTTGGGTTTCTTGTTTGCTTTCCGAGCTTTCAAAGGGGCTTCAGTTTATATTTGAAAACATGCAATTTCTTTTTCCAGTCTCATGTACCAGCTCCTTGTCATTCTTCATTCTCCCTTGTCTGACATCAGTTTCTCTCTTGTCCATTTAAAACTGAAACTTGAAAAACTGCAGTTTTATACTTTATATTATTCTTCTACCCCGGAGCTGTTTTTAGTGTCTTTATTGCAAGTAGACAGATGGTGATATTTGGTTTCCTGTCAGTTTTAATGAATATAGATAGGAGTGATAAGAACATTTGCTTCGTTTAGCAAACTTCCTTTTCTGGCTTTTAATTAATGAAGTGCTCACTGGTGTGCCGCTGCTTTTGTATGTGCTACACTTAAATCTTTTATACGACTCCACTCGTAGTGTCGGATAATGAAAAAGAGGATGAAAATAACTTCTGTCAGGATCCTTTAAAGTTTACTTACACAGACGCTGAATGCTGCAGACACCAGAAATGCAACGTACTTGTAGCAGGACCCTTTGTTTCTGTGTATTCTGGTAATATTTTGTTTTTATACAAAGAGCCCAAAGGAAGTGTGGCCTGTGTTTGGTGTTCATTTAACCTTGGGTGAGGCTCAGTTCAGCTGCAGAGCAACTTGCTTCTCACGCAATTTCTGAAATACAAAAAGGTCCACAGCAAAAAAATTGGTAAAATAGAAAAGAAAACCCTTGGGTTTTCAAGCTTTCCTTCCCCCTGCATTTTCCCCTGCTTTGGAGAGCACTGAAACATTAATCCTGACATTAATTTTCTTTTCAAATAGTTTGATTTCAGTTTGATTAGCTTAGCACACACATTATTTTAGATTCTTCTAAACTATTTCAGAGCCCATTGTTCTTAAGATCTTTCTCCAGTGTTTAACACTAAAGGGTTTTCCTTTCTCTTTGTGTATATTGGGGCTTTATACAGATTTGGGATTGGTGCTTGGACCCAAAGTTGTTTAAATAATTTCTGCCTCGCCGTAACAGTTTGAATTCTTTAATGGTAAAATAACCATGTCTCTGTGTGTGTAAAATATTTCAGTGGGGAAAGCCTGAATAGTGCCAGTAGATAGACAATCTCTGTTTTAGCTTTGTATCTCTGATAGGTTAAGAGCTCACTAGATGGAGAGGAATGATTTGGGGTGAAGGACTAGAGGGAAAGATTAGTTTGTTAAGCATCTGAGTATTGCTAATTCTGAAGAATCTGATTTTAAACTTTGTTTTATCTTAATCTTCCTGTTTCCTGAGTTAAAAAATAAACTAGATTTTGTACTTTTTTCAGGACTTTTGTTTTGTTGTACCCTTATAAGGATAGGATTTGGTTCTCTGATGGCAAATCTGTTCAGGAAAAAAAAGTTGGTCTATTTTGGAAAGCTGTTTTTAAATACTCTACCAAGCCTGGCAGGAGGTAGAAATAGTTGTTATTTTATATTATTTCTTACGTCTTTCTGAAAACGTCACAAAGTGCAAACCTTGCTCTTCTTGAAAACTTTTCTCTCTGTGGCAGATACCTCCATTTTAAATGAGCTAAAATCAAACAGAAAATGTTTTCACTGATGCATTTGGTTGGTGAAGGCAAATAATCAGGTGTTTCATAGCATGGATGGTACCACCCCTGCAGACAAACAGTGACTGAGGTTTTTAAAGTATCCTTCCTTCCCAAAGGTCACGGGTAAGGAAACACAATCACAAAAGGCTGCCCCCAGAACAGCTTTTGTTTAAATAAATACTCACTTTCTGTACTTGTGTTCGGTGTTGGTGGGTTTGCAGTTCTCATTCCCAGAGTGAGGAAATCTGTGCGAGCCATTTTATAGGGAAGCTTGGATCTCTGTTGGCAGCTCTAGCATGGTGCCTTCTGCTTGGGTACCTGGAAAACAGCTCACATTCTCTGGGAACAAACCCTGTGGTTCAGATCCCAGGCATGTTCACGTACTCTATTTTTGTTATGAGGTTCCTTTCTTCTGAGCCAGAAATTAACCTTGCTCCAGACAGCAGTGCACAATACCAGGGTCAGGTTTAATCTGTGCTATTTTCCTTGTAAATAGAAAGTGCATGGTGGTGCCTCTGAGTGTGTAGACAAAAACATTTTAACATTGTTAGTTACAATATTTAAGTCGTGCTTTTATTTTAATCTCTAGTTCCTTGTCATCCTTCAGGAAACAAAAGTGCTTGTCTTCTCTCTTATAATAGAAGAATGTTTTCTGATGTATCTAATCTGGTGTGCACTGCTGTATTTGACACAGGTATTGGTGAATTTTATGGGAAGTCCACGCTTGAATTAATGTGAAAAATAAACACATTTGATTCAGACTGCATAAAGCCTTTTCCCTCTGCAAAGAGACCATACTCTGTATTTGTGGGGTCTATTTTTCTTTAGCATTTGCTTCTTATTCTCCAAATAATTGTAGTCGCATGGTCTCCCTTTTCAATATTTGCCAAAATCTCCAGCAGTTCTTATTCTCTCATATCTCCTTCAGTCATGAGCCAGAAGGAAAAAGAAAGTCATCTGGAAGAGAAAACCCACAGGGCTTCATTCCCTTCCCACGCCCCATCATTTTCTCTCCACATTTTGAAGATGTGAAGCAATTTAGATCAACGTTCTCCATCGTTCCTTTTTCCTAACCCAATTCCTCTTCTTGCAGAGAGAAACAAAAGGAAGATAAAGAAGAGAAGTTGAAGAAGAAAGGAAAGAAAGAGGAAAAAATAGTGGAGAAAATCAGAACAGAGTTGGCTTTTCTAAAAGGAGTTGTCCAGGAAGCAAAATGAGCAGCTTCCCTCCTCTTTTTTCCCATTTTTAGCCAATCCCAGATACTGCTATTCCAAGATAAGTGGGTCAGGAAAATGGGAAAGTAATCAATGGTGATTCCACAGTTGCTGTGGGTATGGGAGAGCATCGTGGGAAGGGTGGATTCAAGGAAATGCTGGCAGGCTCTCAGTGGAAAGCTCCCAGCTGAGCCCCAGGTTGCCATACCCATCTTCTGCCGTAAGACTTTGAGCTGTGCCAGCCAGGTGGGAGCTGGATCAAAGTGGGAATGGAGCAGATGGATGCTCCACTGGATGCTCTAGTAGGTGAAGTGCAGCACATCTTACGTACACTGAATTTAGTATGGGACAGGATGTATTAGTGAGAGCATTTGGAGAAAGGATGGATCAGCCCTCTGAGCAGCATTGTGAGGAAACAAACAGCAAATTACCCTGACAGAGGGCTTAATGGGACATCATTTTTCTCTGCCAAATATTCTAAGTTTATTAGTAAGGAGTATTTCTTGTGGCCCACATGCACCTCCAGTTTTTCTATTACCCTGCAGTACTTTGTTTCCTGTGGTTGGTGATCATGTAGGATCGGCGAGGCTTCTATGGGATATGGTGCACATGGTACAAGGACAGCAGTCTGTGCATTTCTGCTGAGAGATTGACTTGAGTTTAACATCTGCTGATAAGGAGAAGGGAGATGGAGATAGCACACACAGCTAGTTACAGCTTGAAGACTTTGCTGCAGAGGAACTTCTTCAAAAAAAGTGAGCCAGAAACCACGTAGTGACATTGCTGTCGTGGAAGATGGAAGGACACACCACTTGCCTTGCTCAAATCTGCTTTTACAAAGTTTAAATTTTATTTGTTTTCACTCTTCTTTGCTACTGTGAAACTGCTGGTCAGGGGATAGTGCCATGTTTTTGGATGCTCCTAAAGCCCTGATAGTTCTTTCTGATTCCTGGTGCACCCTCTTCTCTTAAGCAGGTGGAACCCATTGGATTAATATTCCCAACAGCCTCTGTGCTTGGATTATGCACTCCCACCATCACCTGCTTGTGTTGCCCCCAGGGCCTGCAAGAAAAGCTTTTATCATGTTGAAAAGGAAATGCCTGAACAGGAGCTTTTTTCATCCCTATGACACGTTCAACTTGTTCACCGTGGAGATTCGGTGGTGGGAGCAGCGTGCCCTGGTTGCTGTGGCAGAGGCTCATAAAGATTGACTTCATCCAGCTGGGACCTTTCAGGGCTGGCTGTTTGGAGACCACAGGAGTCTGACTATTGTATTGAACCTTGGTCCTTTTCATAGAAAATAAAAAGATCATTCTCTCTGTTGCTATGCCTGTGTTATGATGCATTATGGTTAAATAACTTGAGATCTTTTTTCATGTGATTTGAAACATTTTGGGATTATTGGTAAAAGCCCAACCCAACTTTCTGAATGATTTTAAAAGAAGAAATTAATTTCTTTGAAAGCAGTAGCTCAGTCATCAGCAGGTCTGTTCTGAGAACGAGAATGTGCTGCCCACACAGGGGCACACGTGATTGTGTGGTAGTCATCAGTAACTGGTATTTTTCCTCACAAAAGACATTTTTGCTTACTACTGAAGACCTATATTGTCCATTCTTTCCAAAAGAGCATCTGAAAAAGTGCTTCAGAAATGTTAGTTATTATCAAAGACAAACTTTGGAACATTTTAATTTTTCTAAATTACGGTATCAGTACAAAGACAATAAATTGGAACTGAAGATTGCTTTGCAATTTCTCTGTGCTTTAGACAAAACATTTGTGCATCTGTATCTTTTCCCCTTATGTTGAAAGTGCCATATGGAGAGGGGTCACTCTGTGTTTCAACTTGCAGATGAAATAGGCTAGAAGTAGGAAACCACTCCAAACCAAATGGTTTTTCAGCAAAGGAAATGCCTCAGAATTACATTTGTCACCCGGTGGACATTTATACTGTTAACTAATAATTATGGTTTTATAACAAAGAGGCATTGGTGGGGGATTTTTTGTCAAGGGGGAAAAGGTTATGTACTTAGGAATAATGCTGTCTGTAAAAGCCAAAAAGATTGAAGGTGAACACAGTGAGCTGGGAAATGGTGGTGTGTATCCTCAGCAGACAGAAGATGTAGGTGGGCAACTGCAGTGACATCTTTTACACACAAATGGGGAAAAAGATCTTGACTTGTGCCTGAGTCGCCAAAACAGTTAAATGCAGGGGCTTTAAGAGAGAGATGATGACAAGAATAATAGAAAAAAAGAACCAAGTAGCAGTATTTGGCAAATCATGGTGGGGGAATGGGGTCGTCATAAAGGCCATAGGGAAAGATATATTAGATGACTTCAAGGTCATGAGAAGATGACGTTCCTCATCAGCTTTTTAACTTGCAGAGTAGAAATAGTACAGCTTAGACCTATCCAAAAAGGCCCAGGAAGAGGGGGGACAAATTCCTGATGATGCTGTGCTGTGAAGCAGTGCCCTGATGGCATTATCTGCTGAGAGGGAAAATTGGAGTCTGCTGAGGGCTCGAGGGAGGATGGAGAGAGAGAAGTGGTGGTTCTGCTTTGGTCTTACTGAATGCACATTCTGTACCTCTGCAAAGTTTAATATTAGTTTCATCTTGGACAAACACAGAGTAAGAACTGTCAGCATAAAAGTGATGGAGTTTGCTCAGATCAAGGAACAGGATGGGCAGAGAAAAAAGCAGGACCTGGAAACATCTGAACCTGGGTTGATGTTGGAGTAGGAGGATGCATTTCTGGGAGGGGGAGTGATGTCAGAAAAATGATAGGAAGGGGTAACCTTGGGAAGGTCAAAGCTGGAAAAAACAGTAGTGGTTAATACTGTGAAGACTGTGAGGGACACGAGGAGTTTGGATGAGAAGGAGTTTAGCACTGACTGCAGATTTCAAAGCAGAGGTGGTGCTGGAACTGGAATATAGGGCTGGAAATTGAAGAGTGTTCTTCCTTAAAAAGGATTTCTCCTTCATGTTTTTAGACATCTAATGGATTTCTTGGTTTGAGAGTAATTGTGGTTATTTTCTTGTTCTTTTTCTCCCTCTTGTTCAGGCTGAAAATAGAACTTTATGTAACAATAAAAGAGATGAAGTTTATTTCTTAAAGGAGATGTTTAATGGTAACACATCGGGACAGTGTTTTGGTTTTGTTTCTGTTCCATTCCTCCAACCAAGAAAAGTCACATGAAATTTGTCCTTAAATCAGAGGCACAAAAGGTTTTCTCAGCAGAAAGAGGTGTCAGTACTTGGACTTATAAAGGAATTGTGCAATTCCATGCTGTATTTTTCCTCTTGCAATCCACTTGTCACAGTATGTTGTTCCAATTATGAGCCCATGCTTCAGAAAATTTTGTCATTTTTTTTATTTTAATTTTTTTTTTCTTTTTATCACAGGATTTTCAAATCGGCTATATCTGATCCCTATAATTTCAAAGCAGAGAAGGAGACTTCCTGGGGCATGTTCTAGCCTTTCTATTTCAGTAACAAAGATCTGCAACTTGGTGGTAGAAGAAAAATGATTCATTTTGTCAGGAAAATGCCACTTTTCTAAGTGGTTGTCAGGACATGTCTAAGGCAAATACAGCAAGATTAAAAGCAATCGTCTTATGTAAACGTTCAGCAGGAATACGGGAAGCAGATACAGAATCAACAGTCAAAAAACTTTGGATGGGTTGCAATAAATGTCTTGTTCTATACATTTGTATAGAGGTGTGGGCTTGTAAATTGTGGGGCCAGTTATTACAAAGAAGTACCTTAACGCTGTTGTTTTATGTGGGGATTTAGATACCAATAAACAGATTCTTGCCTGGGTTTCATGGCTTAAAGAAGAGTTGTGTAACTGTAAGGTAATTTTTTTAAGCAAACCAGGTTGCAGGCAGAGGAAATATTAGTTAAAACTCCTGGTGATTTGAGGAGTTGTGGAACTGCCTTGGAAAGTCACTGCAGATTTACTGGCAATACATTCTGATAAATAATTTGGTGGGTTGCTTTATAGTTTTATCACGAATCAGGAAAACCCCCACAAGAGGCAGAGGAAGAGCAACTGTGCTCTATATCTTATCCATTGTTCCCTTTTAATTTGGCTCTATGCCCTTCTAATAAAAACTGGGGCTTCTATAAATTCACGTTATTCACATTTGCATTGCATTTGTATGTTTTATATATATGTAAATTATACCAAGATAACAAATGTTCTTGGAATCCTACATTCTTCATGCCAAGATGTGTTCACTGGTAAGCTGTAGACAATTTTTCAGAGATCTATTAGAAATATTTTCATCAGCGTTTTCCCCTCAATTTTGGTGATTTTCCAGAAAGGAGGCATTGCCTCTTTTATTCATAATTTAGAGTGATTATGTGTCGTTGTCCCAAGAGGATTCTGACAGAAGGTTGTCCTAATATGAAAGGTTTTTTAGCTGGTGGTGGTAGGAGGCTCCTGCTGCTGGTCCATGAGGCTGCAGGAGGGGACTGAGGCACCAAATTCTCCTCTGCTTGCAGTGGAAACAATCTGATGGGAGCCTTTGAACCAGGGTTGTTGAGCACTTTCCTGGATGGACATCCACTCCTCGGAAATTACTGTTGAAATTTGGGAACTCCAGTCCACTGCCTGCCCACCTGGCCCAGGGCTTACCCTTCACACTCATCCAGCAGCTTCAGCACTGCTGGTCCCCTGGTCCCTTAGGAAACATGATTTGTGGTTTTCATTTTAACTCACCGTAGACCACATAAGAGAAACTGATACAGGCCCTTCATAGTACAATCCTACCTTTTTAACACCAGTAATCCACAGCTCAAGACAAGGACTGTTAAGTCAATGCACCTGTTCTTTGGTTAGCTTTTTCACAGCACTGGTTTATTTTGGGGGGTGAGGATATCAAGCCCTATAGAGGAATCCAACATTTTTTTCCCAGCTCGTCATTTAATTTATTAGGTCTTTTTGCAAATCTGTTTTTGCCTCCATTCCACTCAATGGTCTATCAGCAATTTGGCACCTTCTCTAACGCCTGCACTCATTCCTGAGTGCCTCAGGGAAGTTTCATCCCATTGATGAAACCCACTGTGCTAACGAGGCACTAACCCACACTGATGTATGTAATCACTGTAAGTGGCTTCACATCTCATGTAGGTTCTGCTCACTCGCTGCTAATAAACCTTGACCTCAGCTTGGATTTGGTCTGCCTCTTACGTGTGTTGCAGCATCATTCCATCACTGCTGGTACTGCAGCTTCACGGCCTTCCCTGGACTGCTTGACCACCATATACATTTCCCAAATCATTAGAAATGAGTAGTGTACAAATTGCATTTTGGAGCCCTCTTTTGAGGAGGAGGTAGGGTTGGATCTTGTGCTCCTTTCCTATTATTGTAAGGTCCTATGCTGAGGTTTTCTCTTAATCCTTTGTTGGCTCTTTCTTCTTTCCAGGTTATTGCTGTTCCACTGGTTGTCACTGGTGGTGTGTGGATCCAAAGCCATCCCTCGGGGGTCAGCATTGACCATTAGTTTAGTAGCCTGCCATTTATATTTTAATTACTGTTAATATTTACCTTGCACTGTTATCAACACAACCAGAGATCTTCTCTGGCTCATTTATCTTAGACTTGACTGCAGACGAGGTTCACCATTGAGGTTCCTCTACCCACTTTCCCAGACCTGATAACTGTGTTTCCTTAGCTCTGTGCCCTCATTGTACAAGATCCTGATGGGATCTACATCACAGGCTGAAGGTGCTTTCTTGGGGGTTTACAGGTTTCCTCCTTGTCAGGTTTCCCTGCTCCCTGGTGCTGTCAGTCCCTCTCCCCTTCACCTCCACAGCTCTAAGTGGTCTGAGTCGCTGTTTTTCACATGTTGCAGCAAACCAGCCCCTTTGATTTCTTTGATCTGGCTGCAGCATTTTATCAGAGAGATGGGATTCGAAATTTAAATTTACGCTTGTTTAGAATTTGTCTTGATAAATGTGCTTTTAGTCAGGTGAATCACTCTCCCACTGGAGGCTGCAATGCAGGCAATCTGTGAGCCATAACTAACAGCAGGCAGGTTTGTGCAAGGATGGTGATGAGCACTATGCAACACAGTGAAAATGTGTGTTTTAATAACGGTGGGGGTCCCTGGAGTGATGGGGAAGCACTGCCCAGGATCTGAATGGGGATGGAGGAGGGAGAGGCTGCTGAGGGTTTGTTGGAAACTAAGCTGACTGGTTCCTTGATTTTGCTGGCAGAAGGTGCATCCCTATCCCATCATCTCTGCAGTACTGGGGGCTCTCGGGGAGAGGGCTGGGGTCATGCACATCAGCTGAGCAGAAGGGAATGCCTCCTCCCCTTAATTTTCTAAGTCTGTTTTACTCTTAAAGAAATAATAAAAGTTGTCTGGCATCTGTTAGAATTTAGAAAGTGGTAAATGCAAATGAAGAGGCAGCTGCTGACAATGTCAGGTTGCTGTGTATGTCCCTTTTTGTCATATGTTTAGGAAACCAGTCATGTATTTTTATACACATTTATTCCTAAAAACTGGATATTTGGTTGCTTTTAATTTTTCAGACATTCTGTGTTTTGCTCAGTGGGTTACTCTCTAGAGTACATATCGTTTGAGTGACTTGACTTGATAGCAGATGTAATTTCAGAGCAGGAAGAAGCTGTGTTGCAGTAGTTACCTTACTTTTGTGGATGCTTGTTTCAGGGAGGTAGAGAAATCTGGATTTGTCCTTTTCATGAAGAAAATGGAAAATATTTTTTTATGGTAAATGTTAGAGAAAAATACTTAAAATTAATCCAAGAAATTGCAGATCCTTTTACTTTTGTTGGGTGTTGTAAGCTTGACCTAGTTTTGAATATCATTGCGTCTTGAGGTAAAAAAAAAAAAAAAAGAAAAATTAGGAAAAGAAAAAGGAGAAAACCTCCTATCAAAGATTTAATTTTGAAGACATTTCAGCACGGGCTACTATTTCACATATATATTTAATATTTTTAATTCATATTCAGGGCAAAAAGAACATTGTTTTAATGGTACATATGACTTAGATTAAATATGTATTTAAATGGAGCACTCTAAAGGGTATGAAAGTGTTTATAAGTTTTTTATTCTCAGTGGTTACTAAAGCTGGTTAAGGGGGTTGAAAAATGTCTCATTTACAACCGTTTTTCTTGCTGTTGCCAAATATTGTCATTCCCCCTTTTTTCCCCTTGCCTGCAGGTTTTGAAAGGAACCAAAATTACTATGCTTGTCCTTATTAATTATGTTTTCTATTTACACAGCACATTATAATGACAAAATGAGTTTCCTAATGTACCAATATCTTTATGTCACCAGCGCCCTGGGAATATTGTTCCTTTCTCTTCCTCCACCAAGTGAAAACCATTTTTTTTAAGTTTTTAATTAACAAGGTGGAGTTTGAGGAATGAAGAGGCCAAAATGTATTTTTTGAAGATGAAGAATCTTCCCCCATATTTGGAATGGCAGGAATGTGAATGGTGCATCAGGGGCCTTAGTGGGTGAGGTAGATGTTCTTAACATGATGTTACAGCTGCAGCTCAGACACCTGGTTTCAGTGGTGCTCAGTTAAATCTCAAATTTAGCTTCAAAAGCTTCTGAGTAATTTTTTTTGGTGTGGTGTAAATGACTTTCTGCTGATTGCAACTTCTTTTGCCTCTACTAATAGTTCGCCATGTGTTAAAAAAATCATGGTGTAGGTTGGAACTGTACAAAACTTAACAGTCATCTGCACAGATTCATACTATATAAATTATCAAACTGCAGGGTCTTTTTATGGGATTATTTTTGATGAGGATAATAGTGTTGATTTAAAAATCTAGGTTTCCCTATGACATTTGACTTGATACCATACAACATTTTAATTAGAAAACCAGAATGGTGCAAGATGAACACTGTAAAGATTAAGTGGATTAAAAATGGGCAGTTTGTACCAGAGTCCTGCAGAGAATAATTTCTCGTCTTAATCCTTGCTGACATTTTTATCCATGACATGGAAAGAAATTGTAAAGACAGCATTGATGATGTTTGTAGTTGAGACAAAGATGCAAATCACTGAAGAGAGGAAGTCGTAGGCACAGATGGCTCTGGATCACCTGGTTTAACAGGGTTAGTTTAATACATGATTTAATAAACTGGAGGGTGAAGTCTGATGCACAGAGGCAAAAGCTGCATGTCATGCTTGCAGTGGTGGGTCTGTTTGATAAGCAGCCGCTCTGAATTAGGATGGGGTGGTAGATGAGTGTGACCTTCAGAGCTTTGGCCAAAATGAGATGCTGCTCCTGTTTCAGGTACAGGAAATTGCTTCTCCAGTGGGTTTTCCCACCTCCATCAGGTGGGAGAAGCTTTGGAGTAGACGCACGAGAATGATTTAAAGGCCTGGGAAACAAGTCATGTGAGACAGCGATAAAAAAGAGAGAAGGGAAATCGCCCAAGATACCGTAAGTTAGACAAGTTCAACATAGATCTGAGGTGGTAATTTTTAATCCCAAGAGTAGCTGCTCAGCTCATCAGTGCTGAGGGGTGAGCAGAGGATGACCAACCCAGCCCAGAGAGCAGCTGGATGAGCGTGCAGCACTGGAGGATGGAAGCAGGAGTTTCTGAGCAGCTGAAAGCAGAGGTCCCATCACCTGCAGCTCCTGAGGAGCTCTCAGGGACAGGATCATCCTCCAGTGGGTTCTGCATGGAGACGAGGGGGAATGCTGTGAGCTGTAGTGTGTGTTGTAAAACAGGAAAGGTGAGGGAGGGGGAGCTGTGCAGTGGCAAGTGGGAGAGGAGGGCTGCAGGGAGATTTTCTGCCATTTTCTGACTTCTTTTGAAGGAGAACCTCGAACCTTTCTCCTCCTTTGAAACTCCTGTTGTTGAAGGTGAACTTCTTGCTTCCTAAGAAAAAAGAAGCAAGCAAAACCCAACGAAAATCACATACATTTTAAATAGTGCCACTTTCTAGATGTGAGGAGGAAAAGCCACTGAGTTTCAGAATTTAACAACTGCAGGAGTGATCAGCCAGACAGTTCATGTTGTTTCTGGTGCCTGCTGTACCTAACTTTGGGAAGATTTGTGACAATTCCCCCAAAAGAGTGATCTGCCAAATGGTTGATGTTGTTTCTGGTGCCTGCTGTACCTAACTTTGGGAAGATTTGTGACCGTTCCCCCAAATCCTTTAATATTCAGAAACCATGCGTACTTTGGCTGGTTTTACCCTGAATTGCAGCAGCTGCTCACAACCTTCTCTGCTGGTGCTGGGACTGCAGAATGGTTGGAGGTGACTGAATTCAGCTGCCCAGGGGTTGGGGCAAGGAAATCTCCGTTTCGGCATCTTCTCCGACTTTGCCGAGTTAAGAAAACACGACGGGAACTGATGAGCTGATTCCCACAGCCCGTCCCTCCCCTGGGGTCCAGGGCAGCATGGGTGGTTTGGCATGCGAGGGAGATTATTATTTTTATTATTGCTTTAAAGCTGATATTAAATCAGAGACTGTACAGGAGCTTCTGCCAACCAAAACAAAAACATTTACAATCCAAGCGGGGCCCTTCAGGGGTGCGTCAGAAATGAAAGTTTCCAAAATTATTCAAGTGTACATGAAACAGCTGGAACTGCTTTGGGTTATGTTCTTGGTGTTTTGAGGTAATGCTATGAAAATCAAATATGTTTATTAGTTTCCTAAGCTTTGTGCAAGCGTTTCACTAGGACTGTTTAATAATAAGCAGTTTGCATTTGGAGATTTGTCCTTTTGTAAATGATATCTCTCACAATTTTTATGTCTCTGATGTATGTCACTGCAAACAAGTTCTGAAATTAGAGATGGAATCTTCTAGTGAAAATTAAACTCCAATTAATTTCACTTGGGAGGAAACAAGCACTTCAGAGAACTGTGTTTTGAGAATGAAGCGTTTATTATTGTTTAAAAGCTTGGGGATATCCTGCTTGGAAGAAGTTGGGAGTTCACTGACACCCGCTGGCTTTCTGTTCCCTCCCTTCTGCTGGGGGGTTTGGTCTTGATTTTTGGTGAAGTCTTATAAAGGGATTTTTGCAAGGCAAAAGGAGTCCTCAGCATTTGATATTATTAAATGCAGTAGTGATAAAAACAACGATGTGAGCATAGCGGGTAGGTGTAACCTCCAGATCACTCGCAGGGAAGAAATAGACTGGCTGTAATTAAATCTCGCTTCAGCCTTCTCTGATTAGGAAAATAAAACCCCAGAGCAGATACACCAGGCAATGAGCACAAGGATTTTTAGTGGAAGGGCCATAAAGTTTGCAGTGAAGGCTGATCAGGACCCGGCACTCACTGCGAGTCTTTGTGACGCAGGCAAAGATGATTTCTCACTTTGTGGAAGCAAATGCCATCCACCTGTTTCCTGAAAGCACCTTTTGTAGGTGAGTTTTAAATAATTGGAAAGCAAGAAACACAATTTTTCTCTTTTCCATGGGTTTCCTAAAATACCTCTCGTGAGCTATTTCTTGTTGTCTTGAGGGAGGAGGCAGGAGAGGAGTTGCCATGGCGATGCGATTTCGGTTCCATCACCAGTCAATACAGCAGTGCTGTGTTACACGCTTGGCCCATCTGTTCCCCTCGGTGGAGACCCCATTCAGCTGGAGGTTTCTTTTGTGTTCACAAAGTGGGGTAATAAGTGACCTTTTATTATAGGTGGAATCTCGATGTGGGTGGAAAATAACTTCTTTCAGATGTGGATGCTTTTCTTACAACGAGGGGAGGGTGTGACATAGGCTTATTTTAAAATTAAAAATCAAATTCCCAAAAGGTAATCTGATAAAATATTTCTTCAGGACTAATCTGCAAGTCCAGTTCAGAATTGCAAAGTGCCCACTGAGTCCAGTGCTTGAATGAGCAAATATGTTCTGCATCCCAGCACTGGTTTCAGTGTCTTGCTTTTAACTGGAGCTGTTTTAAAGAATGTCAAGTCATGGGATTTTTTTTTTTTTTTTTTTTTTTACTTGTAACTGAAAACCAAAAAAAAAGGGGGAATAAGGTTTTCCCCACCAATTAAAAACCAAACAGTAGCACCATTCATGGCTTTTGCTGTTCCCTGAGGCTTCAGCTTGGGAAGGTGAGCAGCACCGATGGGATGGAGGCATTGCCAGGAGGGGCAGAGTGCTCAGCCCTCTCTGGCTGGAAGGAAAATCAATCACAGTTTGCTGGGGTTGTGTAACCCTGACCCTGTTACATCCCAGTTATTGCCTTTTGGGGAAAGGCTTGTTTTCCTCTGTGCTAAAACGTCCCGTGCTGCTTGCCTAATTTCCCAGAAAGGGAATCAATGCATAGTTTTTTTTGTTTTCTTTCTTTTTTTTTTCTCTCCCTACATTTGATACCATCATATGGTAAATATTAAGTTCTTTGTTTTTCTACTTTGGGGAAAAAAAAGGTGCTTTATTTTCTTAAATTTAGAGTAGTAAGAGTTTGCACAGTAGTGGCGCCATGGCAGGCACACTGCAGAGAAACAGCTGGCAAAGTTTGGATCGAAAAAATCTGAATTTAGGCAGGCCTTAACAGCATCAAATGTAAAATATTGAAGAGTGTGTTTTTTTAATAACCATTCAACTTGATGCAGGAGAAAGATAAAACCAGGATTTCCATGACATTTCTCCATTTTTTCAGTATCTTGCCTATTTGCTTTATGGCTGAAGAGAAGGTTGGACCTGAGTTTCCTGGATGCTGTTGGGTTGCAGCACAGAGGAGAGTGAACAAGCTCTGTCTTCTGTGGGTTTGGACCACGGTGGCAACTTTTCAGCACATGGTAGCTCCTGTCAGCATCATCTCTAGTGTCCACGTGGGCTGGCACTGAATTTGCTCTTCAATCTGGGTGCAGATGGCTTTTGGGTCAGTGGAGATGGCCACTGGTGTTCCACTGGACTGGTGTTGACCTGACTGAGAGGGTCTTGGCCATGAGCTGTGTGGGGATGGAGATTGGAGGGGAATGGCTGCCTTCGTTACGAGGCGTTAATCAGCAATCACAGGCACTATCTCAGGTTTTAATCTTCTGATTTACAGTAATAGAATCTGCATAAACGGAGCGCTGTTGTACAGCAGCCTCATCTAATTGAGCCTCCTGCTCGTAAAAGGTAATTAAATACAGACTGTGTAACTGTAATTAATGAGTAAGGGTGGAACGTCACCGGCAGTGGATCCATAACCAGTGGTGTCTGTTGTTCCACAGGTCACCAGTTGGTGCAGACACTGGTGTAGGGGCAGAGCTGCCCAGGAGGAGCTCCCTGTCCTTCATCTCCAGTCTGGCGTGGAGGTGTCTCAACCCCATCGTCAGATGAGAGTTTTATTACAAAGTAAATATGCTCAGTGACTGTGATTTTAAGCTTCACATCTTCATAGAACACACAATTACAGAGGCACAACATAACTTAGTTCCTTTGGAAATACTTTAAAAGGTGTAGTTGACTTAAGTTACCAAACTTTTAACTTTCCTGCAAAGGAAAAACGATGGTTGCCCTAACTCATTTTATCTTTTTTGTTTATTGGTTCAGGTGGAAGTTAATAAAAGCCCTCGTGTTTTAGTTGGATATGTAGTACTTTTTGTTAATGCCTCCTTGGTTCTGTCCCGGCTGAAGTGAGACTTGGGTGGCAAGGTTTGGTGTTGATTCCTTTTTTACTTTAATATTTGCTACCTTCTTTTTGTTGAAAACACATTGTCTGCACAAATCTGAGTTGTCTAAAATATTCCAACAAGCTGTTCAAGAAATGACTGCGTTAATATTGCCTCAAGGGGCTGCATTTCATGTTTTGTATTTTTTGTGTTGTAAAGACACATCCCCCTACGTTAAGAGAGATGTGGGACTTGGAATGTGCTCAGTGCAGCTCTGAGATCTCCTGTGATGGGACCTTCACTTTGTGTTAACTGATGTAGAATCTCCTCACTAAACTGGGGTTGACTTTATAGTTTCTGAGACCAGAGCTGACCCTTTGGTCACTGAAGAGAAGAAAGGATGTTTAAAAAACTCCCCCAGCTCTGGGTGGATGTTCATCAATTTCCAGTGATGTCTGTTTGTCTTCCACCTACTTCCATTCAGTGGCTGAATCTATGCTAATAACTTATCTATTTAATAGCTACAGCCTTTTTCTGTAGCGTTATCAAACTTGGTAATATTTGGGTTTTTTAAAAAAAATTCTATTACTGTAAAAATTCCCACTTCTTATAAAGAAATTCTGAACTGTCAAGAGGCATTTTTCTTTTTCTTCTTCCAGTTCTCTTCTACGAAATGAAGTTCTCCTTCCATTAGTTATCTTTGAAATTGAAATCCTTGAGTTTCTCTGTGCTTGTATCCAGGGCCCACCCAGAATAAAACTCTACTGTGCAGTACAGTGGTGTTGGGTTTTTTTGACAGCTTTGCCAGGAAAAGCTTGCCTGTTTGTTCTCATACGATTTTCAAGTTACACTTGTCACTCTCAGTGGGCATGGGGAACCAGCAGCAGCTAAATGCCAACCAAAAATACTCCTGCAGGCACTCAGGCACTTGATTCTTTCTCTTTTTCTTTAAATGCCATTAATTCCCTGTAGTTGCAAGGAAAATGAGGCAATGCAGAGAAGCTGGGGGCACATTCAGGAGGAAGCCAGCTGTGGAGTTACCACAGAGCAGCAGCCTGTACAGGAGGTGATGCTGTGGGTACCTGGGCTCGTGATACAGGGCACTTCAGCTGGGGTAATACAAAGCACAGCAGCCACACAAGGAAATACTATATTTTTTAAAACTAGCAATTCAGTATGATTAAATGTGGACTGAAATTGCCGAATAAGGATGAAGTGTAGAAACAAGCTCTTTGGGCATCCTTTTGAGTGTGTTTTCCACCACCCCTCGTGGCTGGTGGACAGCCTTTACCTGTTCCAGGCACTGCTTCCACTTGTGATGTTTCTGTTTGGAGTTTGCCATTCCCAAGAGCACTAATACTATTTGGCACTATATTTAGTGGTTAAGCAGGTAATAATTTGTTTTTGAAATGTACTTAAAACCTATTAATTTTCTAATTTTGTGTGTTGCTCTGAGGTGGGGTCAGTCTGTTTTCCCAAGCAACAAGCCACAGGACAAGAGGAAATGGCCTCAAGCTGTGCCAGGGGAGGTTTGGCTTGGGTATTAGGAAAAATTTCTGCACTGAAAGGGCTGTCAGGCATTGGAACAGGCTTGTCTAGGGCAGTGGTGGAGTCACCAACCCTGGAAGGGTTTAAAAGACATGTAGATGTGGCACCTGGGGACATGGTTTAGGGGTGGCCTAGGCAGTGCTGGGTTAAACTGTTGGACTCCATGATCTCGGAGCTCTTCCCAAACCCGAATGACTCCCTGATTCTGAGTGGCTCCTGCACTCAGAGCATCTCTGGGAGGCACGTGGGTGCCTGTCCTGTCCCTTCCCTGGGCCCTGAGGCTGGGTGGCAAGCACTGGGTGGCATTTAGACCTCCTTAGCTTGGCAAACCTTTTGGACTGGTTGCCACTGTTTGATTTAATAGTATTGATTTCCAGATTGTTTCTTTTGAAGAAAGGGTAATTTGTTCAAAACATAAACCTGGTTTTGTTTCTTACGCCTGTGAATTCCCAACCACTGCTGCTCAAGAGCTGTTTGCCAATGACTTCTTTGTTTTCTTCATAGAAAAATTTGTAGATGTTAAAATTGCTCCAGCAAAAATCAATTTCAATTAGTCTCTGCTTTGTTACCCATTAGCACTTCTGGGGTAGAGGTTCAGTGAGAGAAGCTGGAGGTTTTTAGCTTTGTCACAGTATATTGGTGGGGATGTTGTTAATGGCCTCATCCTGAGGGTGGACACAGAGAAACAAACAAGACTTTTCATTGACCTGAATTCTGTCCAGAGAATCTCATATAACTTATATATATCTGTTTACAGAATGAGAGGAGTCATCCAGCCTGGCTTTTGTAAGGAGAAGGCACATGGATGATATTTTTCTACTAAGTTTGTGACATCGTATTTCAGCTCAGGTGAACTCAGAGATCTGTTGAGAATAGGACAGTAGAGATCACAAAAACCCAAATTTAAAAAAAACCAAACCTTAAAAATAAAAAAAAAAAAAATTAAAAATCCCCCCCTCTTTCTAGATGGTAGTACAGAGTTTGATTCAATTTGAAAATTAAGATGGCATTACTACAGCACTTATAAAATTTAAATTTAAATTTACAAAAAATGAATTATAGATCAGATGGGGGATTATATTTGGAAATGTGCACTTATGTCTTGTGCTGTGGCAGCAAATACTTCATGAATGCAAGGATTTCAAATTGAATGTCTGGTAATAGAAATCTGTTTCTATAATGCCAATTCCTGCCATTGAGTTCAGAGTGAGAGACTTCCAAATACCTTCTTGTTCCACACCCTGTTAAGTAAAAGTAACCTTTGTTAAGCAAGTAGGCAGCAGGCTCTTGAATAACCCCCTAGGACACACTGCAAGTATTTTCTCAACTGTGCTCTTTTGCATATTGCAGATGGGATTTTTTACAATTAGTTATTCTAGAATTTTACAAATGGCAGGGGTATGTATACGAATTGATAGATTTCATGGCATTTGCATAAAATTTGTTTCAGTAAGGCTCTGGGTTTTGTATGCTTCTCTCTGGTTGGAAAAATCAACAATTTTTACTTGCAATTCTGTCTGAATTTTCTGCCAGCTATTTCACCTGAAAACCTGAAGGTGTGGAATTGTGAGTTATAGGTAATAAATATGCCTGGCTGATGGAGACCCCACCTTTTGTGGTGATGCAGCTGAAGTTTGCCTGAGCCATCTGTGAAAAACTCTTGCAGAAAGTCTGACTGCACAGCAGAGTTTTATTTATCTGGCAGGAGATCTCCACAGCACAAGAAAACACCTTGCCAGGTAACTGGTTCTGGCAGCAGTGCAGGAGAGTTACTGGCCATCTCCACGAGGTATTTATTAGGTGTGTTTTGCAGCTCCCACAAACAGACTGAGCTGGTTTTAAATGAACAGCTCAAATGCCCCAGCCCTTGCAAGGGCAGCACTGAGCTGAGTCTGGACGAGCTGTGTCTGCACCAAGGCAGCTGCTGGGGGGCTTGTGCAGCTCCCACTGCCCTCCTCCACCTCCCCAGGTATGGCCCACGGACGTGGGGGGAGGTCTTGGTTTATAGTTCTGGTTCCTGTTAACATCAGCATGCCAGCTGTCCATGTGAAATGAGCACCACAGGCAAAAGAACAAGGTACTCAGCTTAAATACATATGTATTTGATACATACAGATAGATGTTTTATATATATATATTATAAATACATATAAGTGCTTGCACATACTTAAAAATAAATATATGTGAATATATATAACCATTTAATATATATATAAAAATATGGCTAGTTTAGTATAGAAAGGAAGAAATTCTTCTGCCCTTAGAGCATGACTTATTACAAGTAAAACAGTCCTCTGCAGCTGAATTGCTGTTTTGATTGTTGCTTGATGTGGCAGATAAACTTTGATTAATCAATGGTTTTATTTAGATACTGGTAGGATGAAGTTGTGTGATACCAAGGTTTAAAGGTGGGAATTGCAGTTACCTGAGCTGGAAGTATTTTCAAGGTGTTTTTTTTTAATCAAAGTGGTCGCGTTCCAAGTCACCTAATTTGGAGGAATAGTCATGCAATTAGTCATCTAATTGAAAGAAATAGCAGCTTAGATAATAAGAAAAATCTGTGTTTCGTTTTGCAAAGTTTATAGTTAATATTGGCAAGTTTTCCCAGCTTTGTTGTTTTTTCTGCTGAAATATTAGACCTGAGTGGGGAGTCGATAGTGGCAGAGTATCTGAGCAGCCCCGAGGGGCTGAGTGGAGCAGTTCCAGATGCTGGAAAAATCTTTTTTATTGTTTTGTATTTTGTAAGGGACCAGTTGCAGTACTGTAATTTTGTCATAAATTTTAGGAAAGCTTGTTTCAAAACTAACATTTGCTCACATGGAATCTCTTGTTCTGCACCTTGAATAAAGGTGGGCTAGGGGAAGGGTTTCTTTGCTCAAAAAAAAAAAAAATTTTTCTGAATGGAAAAAAAGTCGCTCTCATGTTTAAGACCTTTATCAATCTTTAGAGTTTCACATACATTACCTTGTTAATTCTGTGTCAAATTTAATTCCTGACCAGATTCTTCCTCCCCATACCTACTGCTCTCCTCTTACATCCCCAGAGAGCAATCTGTTTTCTCTGTACACCGCCCTCTTTGCTCACTGCAGCTCTGGCAAGCAGAATTCAGGTGGCTCAGAAGGATGCAGGAGGAATAAAGAGCAGCAGATTTTCCACAGCTCTCCTTGCACCTCTTACTGCTCCACAGCTGAGTTAGGCTGGGCAAAGCTTTCTTTGCTTTTTTCACTGACAAATACTTGGGCATTCCTGTTTTCCCACAAGTGCTTGTCTGTTCTGTGCGCTGTAGCTAATTTAGGCATTATCCTATATTATATATTATTATAGGTAACTCCTTAAGGACTTGGGTCAACACAGTATCATTTTCCCTTGCTGGCCAGGGGCAAGTTTTTAAATTAATTTTTTTTTTAATATTTATTAAATTTCCAGATTTGGAATTACCAAATTGCTCTTTCCAAACGCAGACTGAAAGTTAAATTTTAACTGGAGGGGACGACCCATTTCTCAGCACTCGGTTCGTGGTTTCTTGGGTGTAAGGCAGAGAGCGATGGTGGTGGAAGTTGCTGCACATCCCCCACCAGAAACAAGCAGGTAGAAGCCATGCAGTGGTGCTGTGGGAAGGAAGGGGAAATGCTGGAGCTGGGGAGATGCTCCATGCTCTCCTGATGCCATGGATTTCTCTGTGGTTATGGGGACCATCTCCATGCACAGGGCTGTGCATCATACGCACCTGCTTTTCTTGCTCCTGCTTAGACCAAGATCTTGACTCACTCACTGGGTTGCTCACAGTGGTGGAAATCAGGTAAAAGCATTTAATATACCTATGAATTAACACTATGACCCCTATGACCTCTGAAAGCTGGCTAATCAGGGTCTCATCTGGCTTTTTTGTGTCTATAAGCACTGAGGTTCCCAGCTCTGGCACATGAGCTGGAGCCTCTCTGATTAACCGCCCTGGATGCTGACTTTGGGGGTTTAATTATCTGCCTAAAAGCCAGCATGTTGTTACCTTTTGAGAAACACGTGCTCAGTTCTTACGCAGATGTTGTTCTTTAAAAACTATTTTTGTAAACATCCTTTTTTTGGGGGGCCAAGAGGTTTCTGGTAGCTATATATAGCTCTGTGTGATTTCCTGGGGGAGCAGCAGCGGTAAATCAAGCCCCATCAGTCAGGTATTCATCTCTCCTGCAGCTCCCAATTCTCATGAGAAAGTTGAAAGAATCATGAATTAAATTACGCTTAATTGGTAATGAATTTAAATTCATTCAGTTTATTTCAATTTCTTCTGCTGCTGCTTGGAAAGTAATTTTAAATGAAGGATGCAGATACGTGCAGAGATAACAGTGTCTCAGAAAACACTAAAACAGGGATGCTGAATGATGCATTTAACTGATGATTGAAAAATTGGATGAAATCTTGTGGAATGGGTGGAAGTACTTACACTTCCTCCATCTGTGCCTTACAAAGCCAGTATAAACTGAAAGGTGTTTTTATATCTCAGTGTTTCACACACAAAGGTCAGCAGGTTGTAATTACTCCTACTACCTGCTTATAGTTTAATATCTATTTTTTTCCTTTTGGAGATGTATTGCTTCTTACTGCTGCTCAAGAAAACTGAGGCAAAAATTACTTATTTCACTTTCTTCATTCCTAAATTTTTTTGTTGGTTGCCTATGCCAAGGTGTTGGTTTTCTTCAATTAAAATGTTAAAATTAACAAGTGATAAAATGGGATTTTGTAGGTGATAGTCATAATATATCTGTTTACCATTCAGGAAACTTAGACATGCATTTGCAGATTCCAGCTGTGTAAGAACAGCCTAGGGGTAAATCTTACAAGCATAAAAGTGTCATATTTGCATGAATTTTCTTTCCTGCATGTACAGATGAAGTTCCAGAAGTGAACAGCTCCACATATAAATCTGAGGGATGGGTTGGGTGTTTTGGGCACCACATGTATGTCTTGGAAGTTAATGCTTCCCAGTGCCCATGTCTGCTCTTTATGGATCCATGCAAGTTGTCTGCTCTTCCAAGTGAAACTTAAAGTTTCAGCCAGGCACCCAGCACTGCAGGGAAGATGTTATGGGGTATTTGGAGAGCTCTTCTTGTCACAGTCCTGGCTGTAGATCATGAAAGAAAACTAAAACCATATCAGCCCTGTCTCGTATTTGAATTTGATTGGGTTTTTTTCCATTGGTTGCCTTCTATTTATCTGAGGTGAACCTGTGAGCTTTTACAGAGAGGGAAGGCTGATAGAGCAGTTGTAACTCACACATTGCAATAGTTGGAAATCATACTTTTATGGTTTTATGCGACTTTTTCTTTTAGAGCTTTAATTTTCAAATCCCATCTGTGTTTTTATTTTCAGTTATGTAAAATACACTGATTTATATAGTGAAAGTTTAAAGTTTTGAAACTTTGACTCATGGGTTACTAAATATTTAAGATTTATTTATTATTTTTGTAAACCAAGCAAAACACAAAGCAAACCCCAGCCCCTTCCCATCAGCTCTGCTCTCTGTTAACTTCTCCAGGCTCCAGCTGAAACAGAACAGGCAAATCAATAATTGCTGTTTGATAATGTGTTGGTAATAATGCAGCTGCTGGACTGGGAAGGCTCATACCATCCTTTTTGCCTTGCTGCAGTTGTATTGCTTATGTGCCACAGGTAAATGCTGAGTGAGTTATCTGCTGAGGTCAGTTGTTTGTTTTATGGATGGTCAGAATCAAAGAGAAAGCTTCGAATAAAGGGTGGGGTGACAAATTCAGGAATGTGCAAAGAGTTCATCACCTCCTGCCTCATGTTATTTTATCAAACATTGAACAAATACTGGTGCAAAATATTCACATATTTAAAAAAACCCCTATCCCAGTGCTCCCGCAGCTGGTTAAATAGGGCAAAGCTCTTGCAGCTACTGAATCAAGTTAATTTGGGCTTTTTAAAAATATACCTGGAGACTTTGGGTGGTTCAGCATCAGTGCCTGCGAGCGAGTGGTGATGAATGGGGTTTTCTGTGCTTTTGGAGTTAGGTTTGGAAGGGCGTTTCGACTCTCTCTGATGTTATTCCTGAAGTTTTTGATAGAAAAGGCTTTTGGACACGATGCTGTGCCAGAAGCCTGTGCAGGCAGTGCCCAGCTGCCCTGGGAGGGGGTCATTCCAGAGCCCTTGTGGCTGTGCCGCGTGCCTGTGCTTGACTGGCAGCACCAGGAGATGTCAACCTTGTCACCGTCCCTGCTGAAAGCTGGTTCTAATGATGCAAAAGGAGATTCTAGTTTGGACTTCCCCTTGCCAGACTGTTCTCCCAAAGCTGCAGCTCCAGGGAAGACCTCAGTCTCACAGACATCACCCTGAGAACCTCCCAGCCATTTCTGGTACCTGGATAACATCTCTGCAGTTATGCCAGGCTTTTTGGAGCTCTGCCCTTGCTCTTGTGACTAAACCCAGTAACAAACCAGTGCCTGTAAGTGCCAGCCAGGCATTGGATGCTTTCATGGCTTCCTTTTGCTCTTTTTTGGTGCCTTTCTCATGCAATAGTGTCATAGTAAATTCTTATTTTTTTGATGATACGTAAATTTCCAACTTTTTTTAACTTCTTGTTATGCATCAAATGTATTATTGCATACATCACAAACCTTTTTCTGGGCAAGCAGTGAAGCTAACACTGATGAACTTGCTTTCTCCAGAGAAGCAACTTCCAACTAAATATCATTAATCAATCCATGCCAATGATGCTGGACTGTTTCAGGGCTTTTTGTGAAGGGATGCAAAGGGTGGCCTACTCAGAAGTGGGGAAAGGGACATTTTCTGAGGAAAACCTCCAAATTTTTCTAGAGGAGAGTAAAGTTTTGCACAGATGTTAATGCTGGCTTAAGGTAGTTCCTGGGGATATACTTGCACCTTGTGTAAAGAAGAAATCTGGGTAGTGAAGTAAAACACTATGTTTATTAAATGCAGAGAATTAATGTGTGCTCAGTTAAGGCTGAGAAGTGAAACAAATAAGACTTGTGGCATCTAATGCTGCATGAACTAAAACATTACCATGACTAGATAGTGTTTATTTACAAGTAAATATAGTGGATTAAAATGTAGTGAATGCAAAAAATAATGCTAAAAGTATTGCTAAATATAAAGTGTATGTTAAATGAGATGGAGTTAATCAGTATCATAGGTTAAAATTCAATGAATGCAAAAAGCACTCCTAAAAATGTTGCTGAAAATATAGCTTGTATTAAATGAGATGGAGTTAATCTTGGTGTAGGAGTCCACTGTGAGGTGGGGTTTGCATTGCATATATTACTTTTTGGAAACACTCTATTGATAAACTTGCTAACTTGTTTTCCAGTTCATCGTGCTTCTTCTGTAAAGGTGATCCAGAGTGTACAAGTGCACAGTGGATGTAATTAGAACAAAATCAGTAATTATTACAACTCTGCACCAGCACCTATCAGCCCATGTGGCACTAGGCTGCACTCAAGCGCTTGTGATTAGAAATTTTTCATTTCCTTTGCTGTTGCAAAATTTCCCTGGGTTTATTTCCAACTTTCAACACCTCTTTCCTGAATGCATTTCAATCTTCAGCACTGTCTGCATTAAAAGAAGGGGAAATGAAATAAGGGGGGGAAAAAAAAAGCCTGAAAGAAGTGTGACACAAACCCAGTGTAATTTAACTGAGGAAGGACCAGACAGAGGTCCTGTTTATGCTGCAGGTGGCTTTTTGTTTAAAGCCCTGTGAAATACCATGCAAAAGCAGTTTTGAACTTTATAATCCATCCAATTGTCCAAAGGTCTCATCAATCGTCCTTTTTTAGCAAGTTCTGTGAAACAAGCCAAATGCATTGTTGGTGTTCTTTACTTTTAAGTTGAGCCACTGTTTAATTCTGTAAGCACTTTCAATTGCAACGTTGCATTTTCATCTCAATTACACCGCTCTCTGATTTTATCTGGGGTGAGTGAAAATAACTTTTTGAAAGCGTTTGGGGGGGATTTTATTCAAATTCTCCAAAGTCTTTGCTTCAGACGAAGCTGCCTGCCCTCGCTGTGCACAGCTCATCTCTGCCCGTGTTCTGGGGATGCCCCACAGGAGGGGTTGGGTGGATGGTGGTGGGAGCTCCAGTTCACACTGCAGAAGAAACCACAATCCTGAGAGCATCCTCTGGAGCAGGAGCACAGGGCACTGTATTAATTGCATGCCCCTCTTCTGTTCCCAACAGCACGAAAGACAGGAAAATCAAACCAATATTGGGTACAACAGTTGTTTCTAAAAGGCCAATTTGCAAATACTGAAAAAAATTAATTATTTTTTTCCATCAAGCAGTTGCAAAGTTGCATCCTGTTTTTGTTTCTGCACAAAAATAAGGTACAGCCCACTATACAGAGGGTAGGTTTAGATATTGGGAAGAAATTCTTCCCGGTGAGGGTGGACAGGCCCTCGCACGGGCTGCCCAGAGAAGCTGTGGATGCCTCATCCCTGGAAGTGTCCAAGGCCAGCTAAAATGTGGCTCTGAGTGACCTGGCCTAGTGGAAAGTGTCCCTGCCTGTGGCAGGGGTGTTGTAACTAGATAAGGTCCCTTCCAACTCAAACCATTCTATGATACGATGTGAAGAAATCTGGTATTTTCCCAAGCCAATGAACCTATTTGTGCTTTAAGTTTATGGGACATGGAGGGGGCTGATGGCAAAACTCTGCTCCCCTTTCTGTGACCCCCAGAAGTGCAGCTGGGGTGCAGTACATGGCCCCCTTCAGAAGGATGCTCTCTGTGGGAACTGAGGCTGGGATGTGAGACGGGAATTATTAAGAGGAAGTTCTCAACAGAGGCACAAGCTCTCGGTCTAGAGGAGCAGAGAAGTCCCTTCCTTACCTTTCTAATAGACCTATTTCCCTCAAATGTGTTGTTATTTGTTTGCAGCTGTGTGAGGCACTGAGCAGGATTGTGGCAAATGGAAGCAGAGGCTTGTCTGTGCGAGGTACCCAGCTCAGAGCAGAGTGTTGCTGTCATTATCTGTGCTATCGGTGTCTGCACTTACAGCTGTCATGTATGTGAGGCTAAAAAATCACAAAAACTGCTGTACTTGGGCTCTGCTGGCACTTGGAGCTGAGGGTTTGGCAAAGGAAGATTATTTGCTTTTTTCCCTTTCACTTAAGAAGTTACTTCAAACAGGGTAATTGAAAATGGGTGGATGGATGGATGGATGGGGAGGGTTGTGCCCTCTCTCCTGTCTCGGTGGGGTACATGGCAGGCTGCAGTGCTGCAGCTGCAGCCAGCTGTGCTGGGCAGCTCCACGGCCACACTGTTTGCCCCCATTGTTTCTGCTGATGTTACTGCCCCTTCAGACAAGGCAGAGCTTTGGCCTCTCGACACTTCCTGTGTCACAACTGATTTTATTTTTTCCTATGTACGTTGAAATTTTCCAAGCAGATGGAATTCTTTTTTTTTGTTGTTGTTTGGTGTTTGGTAGGGTTTTTGTAAGTGTTCCTGCTGGGGGAATTACAGTATCCTCAACCATCACTCCCATCCATACTGACATCATCAGGCTGGCTGGCAGTGAAAGGGGCTGGCAGACGGTGGAGGCAGATTCAGGAATAGTCTCTGATCCATTGTGTGTCATGTCTGTGCACTTGGTAGAAGTGATGTGTTTAAGGGGCATTGCTGGCCACCCCTGTACCTCTGCATTATTGGCTGTAGATAAGATGTTTTGGTGAGCAGCTCGTGTGAATAGTCAGTAGTGGAAAAATCAAAGGTAAATGGTTTGTAATGACAAAAAAAAAACCACACAAAAAAGGGGAGTTTTGTGTGCCAGGTGTAACTGTGTGGATGGAGCTGTTGCAAAGATGTCAGCCTGGGGATTACAAGAAAACAGCAAATAAATGAATTGTCTTAATTTTGTTTTTCATTTACTGTGCAGGGTTATACATATATGCCTTCCTTACTGCCCCCCATGCCTGGCTGGTATTTCTGCAATTATTCCACAATTCCATTTGTTTCCAAGCTTAAAAATCAAGCAAAAGTACATAATTTAAAAGTCTCTCTGTGAGTCAGTTGTATATGATTAATTTTCTTTTGCAAACCTCTGTCAGATGCCAGTGCCCCTAAGAGGAGCAGTGCAGTTTCACAGGTTTGTCCCATCTCTTTCATGGATCCACGGCCTGATGCCTCATCCAGCAGGACACAGGTAGCAGGGAATGTCATGGTGCAAACAAGTGCTTTGCCACTATGGCCTTGGGCCATCCAAAAATCCTGTCAGGTTAAGTTGCAATGGATGTTGCGTGACATGGGAGTGATGGCATAAGGAATATGTTATGTATCACTTTTGCAGTTAGGAAATTACGGAACAGTTCTATTGTGGTATTGAAATACGGTATTAATCACTTTCCATTACTGGTGCAGAATTTAGCAGTCAGATCTTTGACTTGATTAATAGACAAGGCTTTGGCTTGAATGTTTTTCAACAGTCTACCCTTGTTTGTCTCAACGACAATTGTTTTTTATCACATGGGTACACATCTGTCAAAAAAAAGGCGCTCTGGCTCATTGGTGGCATTAGTCTGGCATTGTCTTGCATTGCCTTTATTAAAACCCCCTTTGTCCTATTGTTGCTAAGTGATCTATCCATCTTAATATTTTCCTGATGTCTAAGCTACTGTCTGTTAATGGCATCCTAATGCGTTCTGAATTGACATATTTCACATCATTTAAACTCTGCTTACCTATTTATCATGCAGAGGTCATAACTCACTAAGTGAAAGTCACTCGAAGGATTTTTCTTCGCAATTTCTCTAATTTTCTGTCGCTGCGCCGTAAGGAAATTGCAGCTCTTCCACTCACTCATTGCACCGTTGTGATAAAGGCTCTTCCCCACCCTGGCATCCAATGCACAGAGGAGCTTTGTACGTTTCATTTCCTTCTCTCCCATTTGTGTCAGCCTGACGTGATATTAAAACGGGGAAATGGGGCTGTTTTGTGCAGCCGTTCCTGGCCCTGGGAGGAACAAAGATGACCTGGCTGGGGTGGGATCCAGCCTTGCACAGGGAGGCTATCAAGTCGGTGCTTGCTGGGGCTGGGATTGCGTGTCACTCAATCTTGTCAAAAATTCTATGAATATTCAATGAGGATTTTAATGTATTGTCATCAAGGAAGCAATTTCTGTGTAGTCATATTAAGCATGTTGTCATCTCTGCAGTTTAAATACATTGTTTTGCCCATGAAGTGACCTTAGGCAATTTTAAAATGGTCTCGTTTTTTCTCCATTTGCCTTATACCAAATAAATTAGTTTTACCTAATAGGAATGAACCTAATATGGATCTAACACATTTGTATAGGGAGAAGCACATTTTAATAAATAATCACAGTATTATTCTACACATACCAGGATTTATCTCTCCTGCTTACGCTGACACAGAAGGTTTGAGATATGGTCAGGTTGGCTGCAGTCAAGTTGTTCTCTACCCGAGGTTTCATTATGAGTTCAATTTTCAAAGGGGAGGCCATAAATTTAGCTCCTCACTTCCACTGTGGATGATGTTTAGATCACTGAATGCCTCATTGTTGTATGTTTAGGTATCATTTAAGCTTCATTGCCCAGGCGAGCTTCTTATTTGCATGACTGGCGTATGAGTATGTTTTGTTGGATACAGATTATTGTGGGAAAACCAGCTGGGTGCTAAGTTTAGAGTAAAGTTTAAACTGAGTAAAGCTTAGATTTTGAAGTTGGTTTCCTAGATTGCAGAACTCTTCTAATTGCTTATCTCTGTACCTGGGAGAGAATGTGAACGTTGTTTCGTGATAGTAAATCGGTGCCTATAATGCCGTGATGATTTCTTTTTGCATGTGTCCTGAATTACCTATTTTTCCTCTGAAATCAGAACAGACTATTTCAGGATATACAGAATGTGACATTTTACACTGAAATGTGAACAGCAGAGCCTGGAGAGTCATGCCAGTGGTTGTACTGGGAAAAACAGGTGTATTGTTGGATGGACTGGAGCAGTGCTGTGGCTGATGTGTAGTGAAATTAAGGGAGAAAGCATTAGGGTGTGAAAGTACTGTGTTAAAATGCTGTTCATTAGAAAACCTGAAAATCCTGAAGAGTACAGGAAGGTATATTTTGCTTTACAACTACTTATTAACTCAATTAAACCGTGTTTTGGGCTGGGAAGAGAGCAGTGTATTCATAGCTCCAAAGTGTAACTCTGGGCCAACACTTTAGAAATTAACTGGAAAATTTTGGTACCTTTTATGTCTGTGTGAAAACATGAAAGTATCTGATCTTTCAGAGGATGGATTATCATTACTTCCAGGCCCAAGCAGTAGTCACTTTTGAAAAATACAGTCTTTGTTTCTAAGGATACCAAGCCTCTTTCTTAAAAGTGATTGAGTTCCTGCACTGAATGTCCCAGTACTGGAGGAGAGGTTTTTGCCAATTTTGCAAGATGAGATTCACAGCCTCCAGCTTTGCAGCTAGACTTGAGAAAACTTCCCTTAGTACCTTCCCAGGATTGTTTCCTCTCTTCTATAAAAGCTATCGAAGTAACTCACTGATAAGAACCTTCCCGAAGTTTATTTTACTTGAATTACTTCATGCATTAGTTATGTGTGTGAGTAGGAATGCTCTTTGGTCATATCCTTTGCACATGGATAAATGTGCTGAATGTATGGATAAAGCTGAACTGTGTTTGTGGCTGGATGCCTCTGTGGGCTTTCAGTGACAGGCTGTGAGGTTTGTTTCCTTCCAAGACACAGAGATGTCCATTTATAAATAAACAGGTAATCCTTGCTGGAAAAGCGTTACTTCTTGTTTGATAAAACCAGGAGTGACTGATTTAAATCATCATGATATTCCATGATTTTATTTCTTGTTCATTGACTCACTTAAGTCATTGTGATAATCTAAGATTTCTCATTTGTATTCAGACTGGAGAAGGAAGAACATAAAACATCATATGTTTTGATACAAGTCAATCCACCGTGTCATTGGTATTTTCTATAAATTATCTAACTCTTCAGGCTGGCTCCAGATGAGAGTTTTATTTGTATTGTAGCTGGGACAAGACAATTTTAGATCTTACTTGCACTAAAAACTAAGATCCGTGCTGCAGTCCTGCCTGGAGGATTGGGAAGGGTCAAGAGCCAGGGCAGGGAGGGAATGATGCCAATGTCAACCTCCAACATCAACAATCCAACCTGTCAACATCCAACCTCAACTGAAGCATTGCTTTGGCTCTGCAGATGACAAGTCTTCTCCCACAGTCCACACACTGGAGACAGAGAAAAAGGGTTGGGCTTTTGTAGTGGAATATGAAAAGTTTCACTGGGTGTACTGTCAGTGCTAATTTTCATAAATAAGTAAAGGGCTGGATTTTCGGAACGCAGCGCATCCATATTTGATCATCCTCATAAGAACAGCTTTATTCACACGTGCAGTCGTGTGCAGGGGCCTGGCTCGTGCAGTTACAGTGATTTGCCATTGTTTTTTGGGAACCTTCTCTAGTGAGCCATTCTGCAGTTGGAAGTGGATTGAAAAAGGAGAGAAATTGTTCAGGCTGATCATGGCCAAACAAAAGTGGAAGGACATCATGTGCCCCCAGTTCCTGATAGAGGATATTTACAGTATAAAAAACAATATGAGTTTTCTTTAAGCTTTATGTTTTCAACCTTTTTTTCCTTAACATTTTGAAAGCCCTGTGGTAAAGTCAAAGCAGACTAGTGCAGAATTAACAAATTCGACTCTAGTCTGCCTGCAGGGCTCTGGATATACATATAAAGTAGTAATCCTGTCTGAAGTGATTTCTTCTGAGTTGCTTAGAAAGTCTTTTGACGACTTTGTGTGCTTAAAAGCATTTATTGTTGTGGTCAGAAGAAGTGATATTTTTCTCATGTTTTCCACTGAGAAAAGGCTGTGTGGTTTTCTGCTGTTTCCAACATCTTGCAAAGTCCACAAGCAATTAGTACTGAGGCCCAGGAGAAGGAGTCGTGCTCCACGGCTTTCCTGTGTGTTGGATTTCAGGACTGCAGAAATTAATTTCATGTTGTTTTGCATTCTGAGCAAGCTCAACTGTATTGTTTAAGCTGGTTGTATTACACAGTTGCACTCTGGTTTTAAATGAGTGCATAAATGTTTGCAGGGAAGAGGAAAAAATCTTTACTTGTAGAAATGACTTGTCACTAATTAATATAGAATCTATATGCATTGCTCTTCGTTTAAGCCTGCAGCTAATTGCTGTCTCACCGACTTCTTAGAGCCAGACATCTATAATACCATCAGCTGAAACACTAGAGAAGGATTTTGGGGATGTGCATAAATAAAAGTATTGAATAATTAGCAAGCAATGTATATATAGTATTTTATTCCAAATGTCTAAAAAGTTCTGTGAGCTTTTCTTTTGCCATGTGAGGAACAGAGGACAGACATGAAACAGCTTAAAGAAGACTGAAATCTAACTCTTTATTTCTTTATGTTCAGTTTTGGAGCCTCCATGACAAGGAAGACATTGAGATGCTGGAGCATGTCCAGAGAAGGGCAGTGGAGCTGGGGAAGGGTCTGGAGCACAAGCCTGATGAGGGGCAGCTGAGGGAGCTGGGGGTGTTTAGTCTGGAGAAAAGGAGGCTCAGGGGGACCTTCTCACTCTGCCTGACAGGAGGCTGTAGCCAGGTGGGGGTCAGCCACTTCTCCCAGGTAACAGGTGACAGGAAAAGAGGAAACAGCCTCAAGTTGCACCAGGGAGGTTTAGATTGGATATCAGGACAAACTTCTTCACAGAAAGGGTTGCCATGCCTTGGAACAGGCTGCCCAGGGCAGTAATTTAGTCACCATGTCTGCAGGAATTTAAAGGACATGCAGATCTGACATCTGGGGACATTGTTTAGTGATGGACTTGGCAGTGCTGGGTTAACAGTTGGACTTGATGGTCTTGGAGGTCTTTTCCAACCTAAATGATTCTAAAACTCTCTCTATATTTTAAAAATTGGTCTTGGTCACCCTTTCCTGCCTCCCTGCCCCGTCCCTGTGCAGAATTGCCAGGGGTCTGGTCGGTAGCACAGCCCCTCTGCTCCCCTGGCCCTGAGGGACAGATCAGAACAAACCTTACTGCTCAGTTTACACCTGTAGCTGCACCATGAGGTGCTGTGGGAAGAGGGGTCTGCACGGAGCCTGTTTTGTTCCTCAACAACAGGCAGCAGCGGGAGAGGCGAGTTGTGCTGTCGAGCTGCTGCATCCACGCTCTGTTATCTCACTAAACAGCTCAGTTCTGACTGTTGCTCAATATGCTCCTCGGGAACATTGTTCTGTTTGTAATGTTCGTGCGTGACCTAAAATAAATGATGTGGGAGCTGGTGAAGTGGAAAATTAGGCATATTTTAAAAACAAAAATCCTAGGGATAAAAATTTGTTAAGGTCAGATAGTATTTTCCTCGGTGTAAACAAAATTTAAGGGACTTTTGTCTCTTTGGATATCACACCAAACTGACAACAGATACACAATTCTGATTTCTTTACATTTACATCCACTATTATTATTTAGCTGCCATATAGATGGATACATGATACCTTATGCAGTCTGCATATACTTTGAGATTTGAGTTGTGCAACCATCTAACAGTGTAAGTTGAAATATTGAATGTTTGGTTTTGCTTTCCAAAAAAGTAATTGCTATTCTTTATACATTGTTTGGCAGCTTCCTCATCTTAAAAGTGCTCTATCAGAAGATTCAAGAGACATTCCCCTACCACTGAGAAAGGCATCGACTAATATGATCTGAATACAAAATTAGAAGCTTCAGCTTTTAGCCATATTTGAACATAAAGATGTTGTGAATGGTGGCACCATGTCAAACCAAAATACTGAGCAATTTGGCTCCTGGTCTGTGAGAAGGATCAGGTACTAAGGGAAGAATTTCTGAGCAGAGCAAGCATGTAGTGATTTATTCCACAAGCCCCAAATTTCAAGGAGAACTAACTTTGGAATAATAGTGAGCTTGATATAAAAATTATTACTATCTCAGTTAAGGTCCTATTGCAAATTGGATTTTAGATTCTGGCTTTATTCTATCTCCTATTTCTTTCCTTCCCTGTATTATAAAAAGTAGAAACTCTGAACATTAGTGGAATATTCTCTTTCTGCTTCTCATTCACAGGAATACCAAAATTTTCAACCCGTACCAGCCTTCTGTCTAGTCAAATTCATGTGTGTTTTTGACAAGTGAAAAATCAAATTGTTAATCCATCTCTGAGTGTGGAACTCTGTTCAACTATAGCTTTAAAATCATTGAGTTGTTCAGCAAATTTGTTTCAGTGCTGGTATTACCAGGAATAAGTTGCTTTAGGAGCTGGTGGCATCTAGAGGTTTTTCAAAGGGGTGACTTTGGTGTTACTATAGGTAGTAGGTGGACTAAGGACCTCTTTAGTTTCCACCCATTCTGCAGTGGAATATAATTCCCTCTAGGAATAGAATAAAAACTCCCTGGAAAGACCCCTTTCCTTAATAGAATTTGATTTATTAAATAAGTGCCTGTATCCATGTAAGTCTATAGATGGGTAAGCTATTTGTACACAGACTTACCATGTTTCTAAGGTCAAAGAAGATCCTTCCAATCTTTCATTACACCATTGAGAAGCAATGGAATTTGAACTCTGAGACTTCTTTATACTCATAATATGATTTTTATGTTGTTTAAATGTGTAAATTACAAAATAGGTGACCAAAAAGCTAGACTAACTCATTTAAGCACAAGACAACTAGATATCTGTCTATAAATACAAAGACAACATATGGAGAAAATTTCATGAGACTGACCCTGATAAGTATTTTTTCACTCTTGTTTTTTTATATTCCTTTTTAATTGGTATTGCCATGATAGTAGGTGTGGGATGCACTGCCTGTTGCTGCAGGGCCGGCAGATGGAGCAAAAGAGCATGATAAATAATTGGATAAAAATACCCTGAATTCACTCATTCCGAGCTGGGGGAGGGGGAGTGGCTTCAACTTGGGTTTTTTGGCCAGTATTTGACCAGTGCCATGGTTTCCCATCTGACAGTCCAGCTCCCATTCCTGCCTGTAGCAGTGTGCATCACTTGGTCATTATGAAAGAAGTTGGAGAGTTTCACCCCAAAAGAACCCATCTTGACTTCACTTTTTTGTGTAGACTTTTTGCTGGTCAACTTCAATATGACAGTGGCCATGGGAAAGGACTGATTGCATTTTCTCCTCCAGAAGAGTTTGGCTTTTGGATAATGGGAAGTGCAGACACTGTCCTATGAATGTCTCAGTTGATTAATTCAGCATGTCAACAAAATTAAGACTTTTTTTAGTAAGAAAAATGATTTTTTTTTCCTAGAGGAGAAGGTTTAACTGTAAACCTGTTCTACTAGGTCAGTGGGAAAAGTTTGGGGGGTTTTTGACAGCTTTTCAGCTCTTATGTCCACTCACTGTGCAAAGAAAGGACTGTTTAAGTGAAAGATTGACACCATTTGCAGAGGAATAAAAGAGTATGATAAGAAAAAATTATCTATGTGTATATGGATAATATCCATATGTATATGGGAATGGAAGCTGTTTGCCTCATACGTTAAACGAAGAACAGGAGGCTTGTTGGGATTTTTTTTATATCATTTGATCTTATTGTTCAGATTTATTTTAATACACTGTGTGCCTACACCGCTTCAGAGACGTCACTGGGTGGTACTTTCTTGCAGCTAACCTGGGAGCAGCTCTGTGTGGAGACACGTGTGTTGTGCTATAATTTGCTGAAGGCAGGTGGCTGAACACACCTAAGTGAAGGATTTCCATCCGTAAACCATGACAAACACTGCACTTTCTTCTATGCCTCTGAATTTAGTTCTTATTCTCTTGTCACGCAACAAAGAAAGAAATTACCGAAACAACTCTTGAAGTGAGAGTGCTTTTAGTCACAGTATTTATAAAACTTATTTTGTGACACTGATCAGTTATATATGTATAGACAACCTTCATAAAAGTTTCACAGTCTTGATGAGCTAGCATGAGACCTCTTGCTCAAGTCCAACTCAAATATCATAGAATCGCAGAATGGTTTGGGTTGGAAGGAACCTTAAACCTCATCCCCATGGGCAGGGACACCTTTCACTAGCCCAGATTGCTCAGGGTCCCATCCAGCATGGGCCAAACATTTCCAGGGATGGGGCAGCCACAGCATCTCTGGGCAACCTGTGCCAGTGCCTCACCACCCTCACAGTAAAGAATGTCTTCCTAATACCTAATTTAAACCTACCCCATCTGAGTTTAAAGCCATTCCCCCTTGTCCTATCACTGCATGTCCTTGTAAAAAGTCCCTCACAGGGGACTGTCTGTGTTGCAACTGGTGCTTTATTGTACCATAGCAAATTCCAGCAGGCTGAGTTAGAGTTTAGTAAAGACCCTCTGAAGACTGAGAGGCTTGTTAAAGTCTTGCTTTTCGGGCTCTCTCTCCTACATTCTCCATTTCTGTTAATTTAGCTTTGTGTTTTTCTTGCCTTTTTTTACACCAAATACTCCTGCTCATTATGTGCCATTTGGTCCCCAGGCTGTGGTCTCCCTCCCTGCCGACCTGAACAGAGAAAACACTTATTCAGGTTACACAGGAGTTCTCTGGAAAATATTTTTTGCTGTCTTAGCAAAGAATTGTATCAGTCCCCCACAAAAGCAGCTGTGCCTCAGCACTGCAGAGCACTCCAGTTGATATTCTTGTTTTATTCTCGACAATAAGATGGGATTGCCATTCCTTTGCAATTTATACCCTTGGCTTGAGGGTCTCCCACAAGGCTTTGATTTCTTCTGGCCTTTCTGATGTCACTAGAGAATATTTGTGTTGAATTTGGTAATGTGAGGTACTAAGCTCAGGAGGTTTAAAAGAGTAACTTGGTCACATCAGTTGGGAGGACTTCAATTTGGAGGTGTAGAGTATTTGAAGATCAGTTACAAACCTTGCTTGTATCTTGTGTTTTCAACCAGAGTGGAGATGTTCTGGCTTGAGAGAGTTGAAAAGCAACTTGCAGAAGAGGACTGGGAATGAGCAGTCTTCATGGAATAAACAGGCTGAACAGGGAAATCAAGGGCAACAAAGGAGAAAGTGGCATCTTAGAGCTGTAGTGATTAAAAAAGAATAACCAAAAAGTCATGCTGACTTAATCTTGCAGAAGGAAATTTAAATGACAGCTAGAGGTTAATAGAAGAAAATCAGGAAAGCAGAAATGGGACTGTCTTAATTCTGCATGAAGCTGACATTAAATGTAGCTGGTTATACTCAAGCTACCTCTTTGCTTTCCTGAAAGGACAATGATGGAGAGGATGGCTTGTGGCAATGAGGACAGAGAAACAGCAATTACTAGTTGAAAAACAGTTTGTATACAACCACAGTTTTAAAAGGGGAAGCAAAGTCTGTGAAAAGGGCTGCTGACCTGTTAGTTGCATCTCACTTACATCCTTTGGAAAGGGTTAGAGGAAATAAATTGTTTCTGATATAGTAGAAATGTCATAAAAAGTCTGCGTTTACTAAAATAAGTAACTGATACTTCTCAGTCTGGGCTTCAGTGAAGTGCTTAATAAGCATCACTTCAGGAAATTGTTAGTGAAATTGGAGACAAAAATTATTTAAAGAATAGTGAGTGTGATGGAGGACTTGATGTAAAGAAAAGAAAGGCAAAAAGAGGATTTTTAGTGATGTGTGAATTGGTCTTGGTGCGTGTTTTATTTAATATTTTCATTAGTGAACTTGCAGGAAGAGTGGTTGAATGCAATATGCTGAGATTGTGAAGTAGGACAGAATTACCAATGTGCATCAAATGATCAGAATATCAGGGAGGAAGGTGATGAGGATGGGTAAAATACAAATGGTTTGAAATTTCATACTACGAACTGCAAGGATATGCACTGAAAGACTGCTGTTTGTTGTTTTGGTGTTTTTTGGTTGGTTGGGGGTTTTTTAACTCTTAAGTTTCCCAGTTTATGTTATTCCACAGTTTGAAATGCCATAGGAAGAGAAAAAGTGCCAGCCTCTAATGGAAAGTAGCAATGAGAGAGGTCAAGTGCAACGCGCTATGTGAGAAACTTCCACTGAGGAGAGGAAAAATCACGATGCTGTTGAATAAGGCTTTTGTACCATTTCAGACCACATGTGCTACTGTTGTCATCACGTCCACAAATGAAGAATTCATGCAGGGAAGATCTGTTAAGGTGATGGAGGACACCATGGGCACGAGTGTCCTGGGAAGGTCAGGTGGAGGGGCTGACACACAGTGAGATGTATGCTGAGAGCATGGGTATGTTTGCTGTCTGCAGGAATATCAGAGCATTAAAGAGGGAGGGAGTGCAAGGAGTTCCTTCAGCTCAGTGCCAGCATTAGCATAAGAAATAAATTGATGTAATCTGACAGTTACAGCTTTCAGGCTTGAGGCTGGGAGGCTTCTGACCGTGAGTGAATGCTCTGACAGACACAGTGGGTCTGGCTTTAACGTGGAGTGTGATCTATTTTTTGTAAGGGTTTATATGAACCAAGCGTGAATGGTAGTTGAAAACTGGACTCAGTGACTCAAAAAGTCCCGTTCAGGCTTAGGTGCCTCTATTCCCAATAGTATCTGGATTACATTATAACTCAGACTGAGTTAATATAAACCTTTATGCATTTATTTATCCCATTTCTGGGATTTGCTGAACTGGCAGGAGCAAACAGAATAAAACCCGAACAACGTTTCAGAGTTCAGCTGCCCATTACTAACCCCACGTATGGTAATGTGACATTCTGAGCTAGTCGTGCATTTGGCAGAGGAATTGTGCTTTCATGCTTCTTTGAGCAAAGTTTCAGGTTGGCTTTGCCTTTAGGATATTGGATTTTTTAGAAAAATTTTTATTTTTTTATTTATTTTACTTTTAAGCCCTAAACAAAGTGGTAGCAAGCCCCGGTCTGTCTTAGGGTATGTCTGTGCAGCTGTGCAAAAAGAGATAATGGCGCATTCAGCTTTTGGCCAAGATTCAGTACTTTTCATCTGTCATCAGAGGTTGAAGCAGTAATGCAAAGTGATACTGGAAAAGCATTATTCTGCTACAGTGACAGCACCATTAAAATCAATAGAATAGGGTTCTTTTATAATCCCTGCTACAGTAAAAGAATTAACATGCCCCTTAGTTGTACGAAAGCAGGAAATTATCTGGCTGTGCACTTGTTTGCGGTGAGTTCGGTTTTAGAAGGCTTTGCCTTTCTTTTAAGGAACAATATATCCTGCCTAGGGCTCTGCGTTCTTAAAAACATCAATATTAAATTAAAGATCCATCCACTTTTGGGGAAGGATGGATGATAGGGTATTGTAAATCCCTTAAATGTACTGGTTATAAAGATTACTTTGACCACTGTGCCCTGTGGTATCTCCAGTTCTGGGAGAATCTAAAGTTAAAATTCATGGAGATACATATCCGTGAGCAAAACAACGGCTGGACAGAGCTGACACAGGGCTGCTAAGTAAGTCCTCACCAATTCTAAGGTACCCCAGTGTGGGCTTGCTTGGTTTTTTTAACAAGCTCTGTTTTTCACAGCATTATTACTGAAATGTGAAAACTGGTTTCAGGCTGAAAATCTGACTTTTAACAATGTTTTTTCCCTCCCTATTCCTAAAAGAAACACATTTTTTTAGCCCTTACCCAAGCTCGATGTACATTTTATTTTTATTGGCCTGTAACCTATTTTACGTGCTGTGAACCTCTTTATGGAAATAATTTATTCTTATTTCATATCACAGGTTTAGTTTATCAAAGCAAGTAGTTTTATTTAAACCAGACTTAGTAAAATCAGAGTGTTAGCTAATTATTTTCAAAGGCTGGGTTTAATTAGCTTGCCTGAGATTACAGAGGAAATCTATGGCATAAAAGAGAATTGCCAACTTCTTATCTTTTCCGCAAGGTTATGAAAATATTTTGTTACAGTTCTTCAAACACAAGTCCGTATTGAACTAAGACAATACTACATTTATTACCACGGTAGTTCAGGCTGTTGAACTGTGGTTTCCAAAGGTGAAAGGCTGATACATTAACCCACTGATCTGCAAGCCTATGACACTTGGTGAAAAATGCTGCCTCTCCTTCTTCTCCAAGTGGTGTGGCAGAGAGCATGATAAAATGAGTGGAAACAAATGCTAATGTTAGCCGAGCCTTTTTACCAGAAAAAGTGTGTTTTTATATGTCAGGAGGCACACAAAGAGTTGCTTGTGGCTTTTTGGTGGTCATGTGAGGTTTTCTGAAGAAGTCCCGGAGGTCTGAACCGTCAGTTCTCCGAACCTGTCTTAGTCTGGCTTTTATTTCAGAAAAATATGTCACTTGAAAGCAGCAGAGGTCTGGAGAATGGTCCATTGATCACCAAATTCTTCACTGGCCATTCTGGTTGCCTTCCATCATTTCCCCAAATCAATCTGTTTAATTTTTAAAACAAATGATCTCCGTAGAATCAACTTTCTCTTCCCAGGGTGTGGTGCCGGCGTGCCCTGGCACTGGGAGCTGCTCTCTGTGATTGAATCTTCACATTGGATGTCCTTGTCTGCTGGATGTTGGCTTTCTTTGCACCAGCCATAACCAGAGTCGCCCCATCTGTGCTTTGGCTTTCCTTTTATCTCCCATCCAGTACCTCAGGGCAAATGCATCCATCCTTCAATTAGTTCTTACAAGAGATGGATAGAACATCAGAGCTTATAATATATGAACTTGTGAAACTGTGTGCAGTCCTCTTTTTATATGTAAATATTATAGTAACTTCAGAAAGATGGTTCCTCGTTCATCAAAGTGTGCTCATAATTTCTGGTTGCCTTATTTTGTCTGTGATGTTTTCCTGTTTATTAGATTAGATGATAACTCTGCCTCAGATGATAACTCTGCCTTAGATGATAACTTACTTGGCGAGGGGTAGATATTTAGTAAGTCATTATGCAAGAGACATTGCCATTTAGAAGTCACCTCTGTGATAACCCTGGAAAAATGAGGGAAGCAAGCAGAGAATTAACTCTGGTTGGGAGTGAATTCTCCTCTTTTTTTCAGATGCACTAAAGGTTATAAAACTGTTTTCTCAGTGTTTCTTCCTCCTTCCCACTAAAGGAACTTTTTCCACCCTTATTTTAAAGGGGTTTTTTTTTTAGCTGGTGGCACTGGGATGGATACGGAGCACAATATTCCTCTCCCTATCTCTGCCCAGGGGTGCTCCTCCATTAACACCAGAGCTGCTGGACCTCCTGGTGGACAAATTGGAGACTCCTGTGAAATCACTGTTCTTTTATGTATTGTATAGTCTTTGCTCTACCTGGATCTTCACAGAGAGGTTTTGAAGCTTACTCACAAATTACAGTTGTTCATAACCACACTTCATTAGTAAAATCAGATTGCTTTTTTTCCTGGAACAGGGCTGCTAAATGTATAGTTGAGTTTATTGTTTAAAGATATAAGATTTGGCATCTCTGATTTATGAGGGGAAGGAAGTGATATGTATATCTCTTCCAGCTCTGAAACAGAGGAGCAAACAGCAAAGGAAGATCTCTGTTTACACTGGTAGCCACAAAAGGATCTTCTAGGTTATAATATTTCATAATATATAAAAAAGAGCTTATGCTTGCTTTGTTCTTTGAGGGATGTGCTTATCATGAAAGATGTGACTGCTTTTGGGCTGCGACTTTAAAAAGCTGATTGGTATATCACATTTCTGGATTCTCAAAAGAGAAAGCAATTTAGATATTAATCTTGGCTCTGTTCTTTACTTAGAAAATACCCACAAAGGCAGGTTTGCACAGGAGAAGAACATTTTCCTTGCTTTGACTCTTCCTCTGACGTCATCTCAAGGCCACATTGATAGAAATAAAATACTGTTCTCTTTTATGAATTGTTTTCATTCTGCACTTCTGCATCCCCTCTCAGCACCCTCTCACAAAAAGGAACTAAATAAAAATTTTAGTTTCAGAAATGGACAAGAAGTACTTTCAAAGGATGTTATAGCCTTTATTGTCTTCTCAGGGAAATTAACAGTAGGGATCCAGTTTTTTGCAAGATAAACTCACGATCAGATGGTATTATAAGATGGGGCATTTTAAATGAAGCCCAGGGCTAGCAGGTAATTCTTGATTTTCTGAATACCTGCTTCCAGATGGGTGTCTGCTCTGCTTGCAGGGGACACTTTATAGCTCTGGGAGGACAATTTCTCTAAGGTATCTGGTATTTTTAGGTCAACACAATACCAGAGTTAGCAGGGAGATTTTGCAGTGGTTGGGAAGGAAGTATCTAAATTTGTTTGGTGTTAAGTGTGTGTTTTCTAAGGGATGGAAGATTTTGAGCTGGTTAGTTGTTAGCATGACTAAAGGCCTTGATGCCAAGTCTTAAAAAGGGCTGTACTTGAAATGTAGCTGCTTCATGAGTGCCCACTTAGAACAGAACAGGTTAGAATTTATAATTGAATAATTAAACAGTGTATGCATTGAAAATTTTAGGAGTGATAAAAGCCTCCAATTTGATGGTATGAGGAGGAGTGACAGTGCAAGTCAGAAATAAATATATTTTCTCCTTACTTGCAGAAAATTTGCTCTTCAAACATCAGGTGCTTGGACAACTTCCAGAGTCAGGATATGGACTAGATTGACCAATTTTCAGGAGATAAATCTTCTGATTCCATTTTTACTGAGTCTTCAAAATGTTAATGATTTGCTATCTGCAGACTTCAGAGTATTTCTCCGGGACTGGAATACTGCCTAACTTATGCCGAGCCTGAAAAAGTGATTCCTAAAGCATTTCAATTTCAAACCCCATAATTCATCCTTGTGTGAGCTGGGAAGGTAGCCCGTAGCACTCTGCAGACGAGAGCTCGGAGCTCTGCTGCTGGGGGATCAGGCTCCTTCAGCCCAGAAGAAGTGGGAAATTTCTCCTTAAGGGTTTGACATCAGTAGTGGAGTTAAGAATTAAGAAATTAGAGACAGGGGCATTTGATTTGCTGTACTTAATGTGGAGTTTTCACCATAGGGATGTGATGAATCCAGGTGATTTAATGAAGCATTTTGTGAGTTATTTACGTGTCTGAGGATGCGTCAGTCTTGAGGGGAGAGATTTGCAGGTCAGATGGGGAGGAGTTGGCACTGCCAAGGCAAAACATTTATTTCCAGACCATGTTATAAAAATGGCTAATTTGCCACTGGAGCAACCAGGGCACTTCCAGGGATGGGGCATCCACAGCCTCACTGGGCAGCACCTTGCAGTGCTTCACCACCCTCTGAGTAAAGAATTTCTTCTAAAATCTAATCCAAACCTGCCCTCTCTCAGTTTAAAGCCATTGCCCCTTGTCCTGTCACTATGTACCCATATAAAAAGGCCCTCTCCCTCCTTTTTATAAGCCCCCTTAAGGTGGGCTTTGATGTTGTACAGCTGAAAATCTCATAAATCCATTAGGTGTGTGATAGACAGAACTGTTTTATCTGCCCAGTTTCATAAGGAGAACCCTTAGGGACATAATCAGTGCTGTGCCAGGATGTGTTTCGGCGGTGTCCATTATTTTGGTTCAGTTGCCCTGATTTATAACCCTCAGATCTATTTCCAAGGCCAGATTTTAAGAGGGTTTTTTTGTGCACGAGGTAATCAAGTCCATTGGGAGTATTTAGGTGCAGCATAAATACTGAAATGATGAAGTCTGCAGAGTTTTTGTGGTCTGAAGGTTTGTGCAGTCAGCTAAACCAAATGCCCATGTGAGGCTCAGCATCCACACCAGGTTATGTGCCTGGCAAAATCAGGGTCCAGGATTGTGTGGGGGATACCCATCGGTGTCTGAAGTATTTTTTATATATATTTTATATATCTGTATTTGATACTGCCACCCTGAATGCCCCTGTAGTCTGTGTAAGTGCCACCCTGGCCACTGCTTGCCTCACTCTATGTGGAAGTCAGAGATGAAATAAATGGCTCCCCCCCAATGCCCATTTGTCCCCACATGGTGAGCCCATCTGCAGATGAGCACCAGCCCATGGGCTTACAATTACTGCAGCCAGGCTGGCAATTACACCTGGTGCCTATGGAATAGATAGAGGGATTGAATACGCATACCTGAGTGTAAAAAGGATAAGAACATTCATGTGTATACAGAACAATCCATTTATTTTACTATTTTAATACTTTATTGAAATTAAATTTAAACAGACCTTCTGCAATTTGAACTTTTAACGGACTAGTTACTGTCATTCTGCTGTAATTGCTCTTTAATGTCATTTGAATAACAATCGGAAAGGGTAAAACAAAATTTATGTGCAATTAAACAGCTGCAGCTGCACCAAACACAAGTGCGTGAAAGTTTCCAAATAGGAACTTTAATTTGGCAGTGATTTTGGCAAATAATTGTCCTTTTAGTGCAGCTCAACATCTGTGTGTAGTTTAAAAGTTTTGTTACCTCTTAGATAATTAGCTGCCTAGCTTTCATTGTGTTTTAATGTGGTAAAAGACCCCAGTATAAAATATTTCAGCTTTAAAAATAGCAAACTGTGTTGTAGTCTTGTTAAATTTATGTGCATTTCCACAGCCATCACTAACGGGTATGAAAATATCTAAGCTGTGTTCCTTATAAAAGAGCATTTCAAGTAGTAGTGTACCAGAAAATACATGAGGGAAAAGCAGTAGGCACACACCCCCTTCCTGCACTTGGCTGGAAAAAACCGTGTTATTCTTTGAATTGTCATTGAATCCCAGTGTAACATGCAAGCACACCATTTCACTTGGAAAAAAACACTTGGTTTTTCTCTGGAGATGAATGTTTTTGCTCGAAGGAAGCAAGCTGCAGTAATTTGGGGGTGTATGGCTCTCTGAGTCCCACATGTACAACAGTTCCTCTTAACAGCATTCATTTCTAAAATATGAACTTTGACTTGTAATCTGCCATTTTTATGGACACTCTTTACAAGTCTCAGTAAATACGTCACAGAGCGGAGCTGCCGTTCCATCAACTCCTTCCTACTGAGGCAGGGGAGCAGTTTAATGACTGATGGGAGACCAGCACAAACCCTGATGATGAAATAAAGAAATACATGAGTTACACAGCAAGTGGTGGACGTGTAGACCTTGGTGCCTTGGGAAACTGGGGGAGTAAATTCCATCTGCCAGACAGACCGAAGAATGGACAGAACAAACTCTTGGACATCCGATCCGTGAGCACCAAGAGCAGGGGGTAAGGTCACATCCTCCAGTAGCCCAAAGAGAGTGGATGGTGAAAGGGCAGCACACAGGGCTGCTCCAAGCTGTATTCTGAGCTTTGCATTTCCAGTTCCCGTGGTAGCCTAGTCCTTCTGTACATTAACAAACAAATGTATTTCAGTGTTGTGTGTTTGCGAGTTTTAAAACATCCGCTAGCACTGATGTGACCTTTGAAATGCGTAGGAAATACACAACCTGAGATGCCAGCCCTGGAGTTTTCCACTTAACCTTAATCAAACATCTCAATACTTCAGTCTCTAAACCTTTTTTTTTTTTTTTCCAATATCTTTGACATTAATAGCTTGCTCTGAGAACACCTGTGACATTAACAGTGGGATTTTAGGCTTTTTAAATCCAACATGCATCCTTCTTGGAGGTGAACAACCTTTGTTTCGGCTCTTGTGAGTGCAGGGTGAGGAGGCAAAGCTCTTCATGAAGAACAAGCTCAGATCTGAAGGTAAAAGCGAGTAAAAACTTCTGTCGGGGTTAAATAAAAAATCACTTTCCAACCACGCTTACGTCTAACTTGTGAAGCGTTAAATCTCTTTGAATCCTTTGTAAATCAAATAAGCAACTACGCAATCTACACAGACATCTCTAGCCAGACCTTCTTTCTCTTTGGATATTTACTGTGGTCTAGTCAGAAAATTTTGGAAGAGAATTGTCTTATTATATTTTTATGTGCATATTACTGCCAGGTGAAGAGATTGTTGTCTTGTGCTGCGGTTCTTTTAAGCCCAAGAGTAGAAAATTATTAAAGTTGGCCTTTCGGGCTATATGATTTTTATCTGCATACAGTCCTGCTCCAAAAATTGTTTTCAGCTCAATTAATTTCACCATTATTTAACCTCTTGTTCGCATGTGTGATAATGAAAAGAAAAGTAAAATGCAGACTCTAGTGAGAGGCTTGTAAGTGGTGAATAATTCAACTTTTAAAAATCTGTTGTAACTTGATTTCTTGGCCTCAGTTGTGCTTCATCTGTGCAATTAAAGCACCTCCCAGTCTGTCCTCCTGATCACCAGATAATGTTTAAACTCCTTATTTCTGACCTAACTGTACATATTTCTAGAACTAATCACTTCTTACTAGCCAAGGCAATTTATCTTTCTTAAATATTAGATATAATTATTAACTATTAGACTTGCTCTGCTTGAAGAATCTGGCTCACATTTTAGGTTTTAAAATAAGGTAGTTGGTGCTGTGCTTTCTCCTTTTGATTTTAATGTATCATTGGGGTGCCAGCAGAGCTCAGCTTTGTCCCCCTTCTTTTGCCTCAAGGAGTAGAGTGTAAATTGTGACCTAAGACCTTGGGTGGGGCTTGAGGTAGAGGACCGTGCATCTTGGTGGTGACACGGAGCTCCAGAGTAACCTGGCACAATTTGGGCAGGTGCAAGTGGTACCTCTTGGGTATTGGGAACCCCACAGCCATCAGCTCTTGCTCTGGAGGGCCTGGAGCACAGAGTTCTTGCACATTTGGAAAAATATGACCCTGTGGATACTCTGTGATCTTCGTGCTGTTCCGAGACGTTCACCTTTGGCCATGGCCACAGGTGACACGCTGGGCTGGCCACGTCCTTGGTCTGCTCTAGGACAAGGGTTTGTCTAGGTTGAATCAGAGCAGATACCAGAGACCTGTAGGAAAGGAGGATTCCCAGAACTGAGGAGGGCAAGCAACAGAGAGTTCAAATGCAGGTCAAGAAGCACAACTGGAAAATATTTTGAAGTACTACCTTTATGGTCTTCGGTTTTTTAAACAAATAATTTATCTTCTCCTTAGATGCTTTTGTAGCTTCACTTTAATTTCTGTACTTCATGGTTTGATGCTTAATTTTCATGTATTTAATTGCAAGTATTTCACGCACTTTATGTTTAGATTTATAGAGCCACAGTTTCTTATAATTATTCAGTAAGTTAATTTTCAACGTGTTTTACTATTCCTCAAAAGGTTGAAATGTACAATTATATGTGCATGTGACGGAGTCGTTTCAGGACTCCAGCACACAAAGATAGTTTTGTGATGGATTTATGGTGTGCTTTGAGTAATTTTGGACAAGAGTCCCATGGATTTTTATTTGATGTATTTTTAATTTTAAAAAATTCCTTAGATTAGATAGAAGTTATTATATATTAATGCATTTTCAAAGTATTACACCACTCTGAAATCACAGTCTTTCTCACACACATATTATATGGACTTTGTAATATCAAAAATGAAAACCAGCTTATAGGCTGGAGGAGTAAAGATTGCCAGCATTTATCTGGATGTGACAGAGAGAAAAATTAATTGAAGGCAGTGAAAAAAGTGACAGTGTATGGTAATATTTTTATCACACTTGAAGTCAGTAGATTTTCTTCACTTAGAGCTGGACGTGTAACATATTCTGTTATTTTCATCAGTCCTGGGAAAGACTGATTTACTGAGGCCTTCCTAATGCTGCTCTTCAGAGAGGTTACGGTTTCCCATCAGCAGGAGTGGGCTGTCAGAAATTACAGAGGGCAAAAAGGAAGTTTGGGCTTCTGACCCACAGCTCCACTTCTCCTTGGGCTGCTGCTGAGCTGACTGTGGCTCTGACACGCTTTGAGTCTGATTGTCATGGAGCTCATGCATTAGGGATGCTTCCTAAATCCAGTGGGCATCTTTATTCCATCCTCTTTCTGCATTTGCTTTGGTCAGGCTGTTGATAAATTTGTGTTTAATAAAATAAAGGCCATTGTTTCCTTCTATTTATCTTTTTTTTTTTTTTTATAAACATAAATTATGTTTTAGTGGCTTAATTTTGCACTTCTTCCCTCTCCAAATCCGCACAGGTCCAGGATGCTGAGAGAGATCCATAGTGGGCAGTGCTTTCATTTTAACCAAGCTGGATGCAGGTGGCTGAATTTTTGGGATGATTTTCAGCTGTGCAGTCGTGTTTCAGATGGGCACTTGTACCGAGATCCCTTGGAAGCCACCTCAGCTGCCTTCTTGTGCCAGTGCTCTTCCATCCTCCCCTTCCCAAGCTGCTCTTAGGAACAGCAGTGCCATGACCAGCGTGGGTTTCCATCTAAAGCCCTTTTGCTGTGAAATGCAGAGGTCCAAATCTGGTCTGTTGGGTCCCAGCATCCCTGGGGCTCTGGGCTCAAAGCGAGTGCTCTGTACTGACTGGCCACCCAGAAAAATAAGTAAACCAAAGTTATCTGGACCAGAAGAACTTTTAAAATGTCTTGTTCCTGCTTTTTTATCTAGGCCTGGTGTGGCTGACAGTGTAATTGCCTCTGTTGATTGTTGTGTGAGTGGTGCCACGGTGAGTAGAGGGTTAAGAATAAGAAAAGCAGAGGAAAGGTTATTTTTCTTTGCTTTTACAAAAGTAGTTTTTATTTTTAGTTGAGTGGGGAAAGGAATGAAGAAAAACATAAAAAAAAGTCTTATCGTTGGTTTCCAAAAACACAAATCAAGTGTTTTGCTTCTTGTTTTTTGCAAAAGTCTCCTCTTTGGGTGTGGGGTGGGGAAGGAGGGGGAATTCTGTGCACAAGTGAATATGATGCCTAGAGATGTCATTTTGTGAATACCAGTTTGAAGGGTCAGATTCCAAACTGTTCTGATAAATAAAGCTGACTGGTTTTATGTCATTGGTTTGGCCAGGGATGGATTTGTTGACATCAACCAAGTCACTTCAACTGTCTGTGCCTTTTCCCCCCTTTGTCTTATCTCCTTCATCTCTAACGGGAGACATTTGCTCATTTTGAGCTCATGCCATGGGGCTATGATTTCATCTGGCACATTTAGATATTACTAGAGTAGGGATAATAATAAGTTGGTTGGGAGATTTTTAAGATACCCTATTTCTCAGCTGGTTGGTTTTCCAGCAATAAATGCAGGTTTCCAAGTTAATTTTGGTTCCATTAAGTACCTTCTGCTCCATGCAGAAGCTTCAGGTCTCTGAGATATGCAATTTGTACATACATGCCCCTTTGGCTCAGAAATGGAATCACACCATTATTGTGTGATGTGACATGTATTGAAGAAATGGGGGGAAAAAAGGAGCATCTAATTTGGAGTTTATTCACCTTTGCTGTCTCTTCAACTGCAAAGCCCATAGTTGGTGTTTAGTTTTGTGTAGTGGTTGAGTCTTGCGTGCATTCACAGCAAGAAATTCTAGAAGCTGCGAGTTTACTATTGCTAAACATAGTACTCACTCTAATACTCTTCAAAATATTTAACAAAAAGGAAAGTTTGTTTTAGTAGTGTTTGGCATTTTACAGCCTCAGTGATAAGCAAAAGTTTTAGTTGTACCTTAATACTGGCTTGGAAGTAGAACTCTGTAATGCAACCTCTAAAATAGATTTCATTATTGGATGTACAACATTCCTCCTAATTGTTTTATAGACAGTATTTACAGAGAGCAAAACCTGATTTAGAGTTTTACTTGAAACAGTTGCTGTAAAACTTCATGTAAAAGTGACGTCAAACTAGTATAAAAACATGTATAAATGATATAAAACTAGTTTGGGATTAACCACTTAGTAATATTCTATCACTCTAAACATAATGGACCAACACCAGGACTCAAGAATAAGGTTAATAATTAAATGTATTTGCAAATGCAGTAAATGTATTTGTGCACACTTATAGCAGCTTCAACACACACATTTTTCATACTGAATGCAAGAGAATAGCATCATCTTTTAAGGGAAGTTGCTCTTACCAGAAAAACTAAAATAAAAAGAGGAGAAATGCGAATTGCAGCAATATTTTACCTCTTACTGCAATTTTCCCTGTAATCAAATAAGCTGTGACTGCCAAGACATTTATCTCATTTGTCAGGATGTCCAAGTTGTTCGTCATCACCCACCTCAAGCAAGCCAGCCTGTCCCCTGCATTATGTTCAGCACTCAGCTGGTCAGAAGAAAACCTTGCTGCAGACAGATGGTGAAGAGATAGTAGGGATTAAATAAGTAAAACAAAATCCTGTGAAACTCGTTATTTGTAAGTACATATTGGGGTTTGTTCCAGAGGTCATTTGGTTTCTTGCAGTCGCTGACTCCATAAAAAATAAAATGGATTTTGTTTATTCCACTTACTTTGCATCGCACACAAAGTGCCAATTTTCAGTCTGTTTTCTTTCTTTTTTTAAATTTTTTCCTCTTTTTTTTTTTTTTTCCAAAAGTAAGAAGCAGAATTCCAACTGCTCTGTCATTATAAAATAACAACCAAAATTAAAGAGTGTGGAAACTGGGCACTGAGGGCAAGAGAAGGGGTGTTTGGAGGGAGGCTGGTGTTTACAGCAGTGCTGTGTACAGGAAGCCCCCAGAAATGGCCTTATGGAAGGTGATGGTCTTTGGTGTTTTATAGGTCGTTCTTCATTGTGGTGTCTCAGCCTTGGGAGAATCATCTTTATCGCGGGTCAGAAACCATTTTTGTGGCTGTTCTTACAATCACAGAATGGTTTGTGTTGGAAGGGACCTACAGAGATGGTCAAGTCCACCCTCCCTCTGCCATGGGCAGGGACACCTTCCACTCTGCGCTGCACCAAATCCATGTCTCCAGAAGAAATGCGTCGAAAGAGGGGATGAATTACAGTTTTCCAAATGATGCAGTGCTAACAGCCAGTAAGATTCCAGAAGGGAGACGCGTAATATTTATTTTGCAAACCCCATTTTCTTCTGTGCACTGTCAGTTCAGCTTCTCGATTTTCCCTTGGCTAAGTGAGGAAAGGAAGCACAGAATGAAGTGGTGACTCCACGGGCACATTGCCTCTCACAAGTGCCTTTAGTAAATAATTTAGGAAAAGAATTACTTCCCTGCATTCGACTAGAGGACAACTTAGTAAGATTGACTATATTTTAATTATCACATTTGTGCTTTCAGTTGTTAGAAATATTTTGTTACACCGTTATAAAGGCTGGCAATTAAAATGTAATGCTTCTGCCTCCTACAAGACTCACCAACACCTATTTAAACATGCTTGAGATGCCTGGCTGCAGCCCTGAAATTTGTGTTTTGGTGCCCAAACACTGAGTTTGTTTTTTGACATATCACAGACACATATATATGCGTACATACTGTTTGTAGCATGTTTCACTTCATCTACTCTATGGAGTTAGATACTGTTTGTGGCTTTTAGTGTCTCATCTGGTCCAATATTTCATTTTCAGTCATAAAAGCTGCTTCTTTCCACATGGATTTGAGAGGTACCACTTGACCATTACTATTCTACATCTATTTAATGTCTGAAGCATGAGGAACACTTCTTACTTTGCTTTATACTTACATTACAAAGCTTTAGGAATCATAGAATGAATCATAGAATGGTTTGGGTTGGAAGGGACATTAAAGATCATCTTATTCCAACCCTCCCTGCCATGGGCAGGGATACCTTGCACTAGACCAGGTTGCTCCAAGCCTCATCCAACCTGGCCTTGAGCACTGCCAGGGATACTTTCCTTTCCCCCTCTCCTTCCTCAACATCCAACACAATGGTTTTTGTTCTGGGTTTGGGGAGTGCTGTGTTCTATGCCTGTACAAAGCCACTATAAATTGTTGTTACATGTCTGGTTATACCTTTTCGGCAGCTCACTCCCTCTTTAAATCATTTTAAGCTCCAAACAAGCCAGTTACTCAGCAGAGAGCAAATATTTACTTCCTGGAGAGTTTTTTTCATCAAATGATATGGCTGTATTGCCCTTCCCTTTAGTTTGAACATGAAATGGCCTTTCACAGGAAGAAATCTCCTTGTTCAACACCAGACAGAAAACTCAAGTAAATCCAATGACCTATATTGTTTTCATACAGGTCTGTGTTGACGTGAAATCTGTTCATCTTCTTTGCAGCCTTTGGTGTCAAAATATTTGTGCTGTTAAATGGAAGGCAGAAATGACGAAAATCCTGTTGACAAGTACATATTGTAAATACGAGAGTGGAAATGTATGATATTGTCTCCCAGGAGATGAATGAGCTTCAGTTACGTGGGCTTAAATATGGTTGTGCAAACCCAAAATGTAGCAGGTCTTCAGGATCTGATTGGTGCCAGAGGTGCTCAGGGTACAATGGAATGTGGGCTTTCCTGCCTGTGGCTGTTGTGGGAAAGCTTTCAGATAGATCCCTCTGTAAATTGGTTATTCCCAACTGGGCGATGGAGATGTCCTGCTGGTGCTCTGCATGACCCTGCACCCGTCTTGGAAGTGAATGGTGGGATGAGATGCACCAGTAATGGGTTTAGGGCCATGAAATGCCCTTAGACGTGCGGTTCTGCATGCAAGATCTTGGGAATGTTTTTCCGTGCTGTAGAGCCTTTTCTGCTCGTTTTCTCAAGGGCAGTGTTATGAAGTTAGGGCTGCTTTTGAAAAGGAGGAGGTGGGAGGACAAAAAAGTTTGAAGTTGTGTTCTCTGGTTGATGTTCAGCTTGAAATATGGGAGTGGTTTGCAACAGGTCGGTGTAAGCAATGCCCAGTGGTACCTGCAGCTGCCAAAGGAGGGAGAAGAGACTCAGCAGGAGGACGTGGTCCTGAACTCTGGAATTTGCTCATTTTCCGATGAAAGTCCAGACACTGTTACCCTTAGGACAGGCTTCAAAACTTGAGGGGTGTTTTTGTGAGAGGACTGTGGTGCTTTCTTACTATGCTGAGGTAAATCTGTGTGGGTTTTCCAGGGTCACTGTGATGTCTGTGATTTTAGCTCATGAATTTGTTATACAAATCCACACTTTAGGAAAAAAAAAAGATCAAACTGCAGAATAATTAGAAAGCATAAATCTGTGTGTGATGTTTTGTGATGCTGTTGGGAGAATGTTCAGATTTGTCACTCAGTCTGATGCTACAGATCAGTACAAATGAAGTCAACTCATTAACATCAGGATTTAACAAGTCTCTTGCACCAGAAGTAGGATGTAGAAATGTTACTTTTTTTTTATATATATATTTCCCCCCCCTCTTGTACCATCTCACAGAAATGCTGAAATTAACAATTAGGTCATTTTAACCATTGGAAGTCTAGAGGGGCATATAATGAGTATTTCAGCATGGGGAACAGTGGGGAGGAGTTGCAGGGTGAGGACAGACAGCTGAGGTGACCACGGGAGGACAGCCAAGCTCACTGACCTCTCTTGCAAAGCCCAGCCCTGGCTGAAAGGCAGAGGAAGGGAGCAAGTCCTCCTCCAAATATTTTCCCCTAAAACGAAATCTAAGTGAATCAAAGTTATAGGTGCAATTGGTTTCAGGTATAAATCCCACCTTGGCACAGTGCCCTGCTGCATTTCCCTACTCAGTTCAAGGATTTGTATCTGAAACCTTACCTCTTTTGGGCTCTGCTCCTGTGATTTGGGCCATGTGGTTTGAGAGGATGAATATCAAAATCACTTATGTGAAATGCACTTCTAAGAAGTTATTTAAAATCAGTTACTAGGAATGAAAAGGCCACAAGTTTAACAACTGTCATCAGTCTAATAATACTTTTATGCATTATTTGTGGGTGAATATTCGATAAGCTGGCCACATTTTTCATCTCTAGGGCAATGTAGTTAAATAAAGCAAAATGTAGGGGGAGAAAAAAATTAGAACTCTATTTTACCCAAGCAAAGTTCCAACTAGAACAAAAATCAGTTTGCCATCAGTTGAACTGGATGGAGGTTTAAATTATCTTTCTTTCATAGGAACATTTAGTAGACTGAGCTGCATTTAAATCACAAGGTTTGTACTTAGAACATCCAGAAATTAGGTTATTATTTATTAAAAGACCCACTGCATTCTCAGTAGTGATGAATGCAAGAAAGAAAAACTTGTTTCCATCATCAAATTTTAAAGTACAATTATTTAACTGTGCTTGTACAATTACTACTAAAATGCCATATATATAAATGACTCTATAATCACATTTACAAAAAAGTACCACAGGATGATATTTCTGTGGCTGCTGGAAGAAGACTCTAGAAAATACTGCTTAATCTGGGTGGCTGTGTTTTTTAATTGCCCAAATTACACCTAAAAAAGTAAAAAAGGATATTTTTTTCCTAATAGTCACCTCGTTGTCTGTAGTGATTAGCACAGATAAGAATGTAAGAAGAGGCCTAGGCACCAGTTAAATTAAATTTTAGAAGCCACATTCTTCCTAAAAGCTGTAATTTTGCTCCCAGTAGGCCTTTAAATGCTACTCACATGCTGCCTTCTCAGTCCCATTATAGATGTCAATGCTCCTAAAGTTTGGCTTTGTTTAAAAAGAAAGAAACCCTTCTTTTTGAATGGAATGGGGAAGCAAATCATTAGATTAAATTGCTCAGGAAATGATATGTGTAAATTGGATCTGTGGAGCTGTTACACAGCCTGCAGTAAACCTGGAAATATAAGGGCATCATATGTGTGGAAGGAGGGAGAGGAATTTAGAAATACTGCCCTGGCACGCAGGGGTGGTGTTAGGAAAATCAAGGCTCATGTTGAGACGTGAATGTCAAGGGCAAAAAAAAGTTTCAGCAACTCCAGTGGTAGCAGGGAGATTGGGAATGTGTTTCTGTAGGGACATGATGCAGAAGGGGGTGACTGGGAACAGTCAGCGTGAATTCATCACAGGTAGAGCCTGCCTGTCTGGGCAGATTCACTTTGGTGCAAACCTGGCTGGATTTGGGGATGAGAGGAGAGCAGGGAATGTTTTCTTCATATTGAACAAGGCTTTTGGCACTTCGTCCTGGTGTTATTCACGCTGGGGGTCTGGTGGGATGGTTGTGTCTGGTGGGCAACCAGAGGGGTAAAGCTCTGCTTGGATGGTGGGGCTCAGAGGTCGTGTTTAGTGGCATCTGCTCTGTCTTCTGGAGATGGCAGCAAGTGGAGCAGGGACCTGTTGTGTTAGAACATCCTGCTCATTTAATGCTAACAGATGAAGGCACCCCGGGGTACCAGAGTGGAACTGCAGCTTTTGACTGCAACCAGTGTCTTCAGACTTCAAAACTTTTATGAATTTCTTACTCATTTAGTTCATAGAATCGCAGAATGGTTTTGGTTGGAAAGGCCCTTAAAGATCATCTTGTTCTAACCCCTCTGCTGTGGGCAGGGACACCTTCCACTAGACCAGGTTTGTCGAAGCCCTGTCCAGCCTGGCCTTGAACACTCCCAGGGATGGGGCATTCACAACTTCAGTGCCCTCACCACTGTCACAGTAAAGAATTTCTTCTTAATATCTAATCTAAACCTACCCTCTTTCAGTTTAAAGCCATTTCCCCTTGTACTTTCCCTCCGTGCCCTTGTGAAAAGTCCCTCTCCAGCTCTCTGGTGGCCCCTTTAGGCACTGGAAGGTGCTGTAAGGTCTCCCTGGAGCCTTCCCTTCTCCAGGCTGAACACCCCCAGCTCTCCCAGCCTGTCTCCACAACAGAGGGACTCCAGCCCTCAAAGCATCTTTGTGGCATCTTCTGGACTTGCTCCAACAGGTCCACAAACTTATTTTGGGCTCCCAGAACTGGATGCAGCACTGCAAGTGGGGTCTCACCAGAGCAGGGTAGAGGAGGAGAATCACCTCCCTTGACCTGCTGCCCACAATGCCTTTGATGCAGCCCAGAACACGGGGCTTTCTGGGCTGCAGGTGAACATTGCTGGGTCATGCTGAGCTGCTTGTTCACCAGCAGCCCCAAGTCCTTCTCTCCAGGGCTGCTCTCAGTCCATTCATTCTCCACTGCATCCATTCTGCATTAGGTCTGCGCTGAGACAGGGTTTGCACTGAGTCTGCTAAAGGAGAGTCTGAAGTGTGGGACAAAGCCAATGAAGACTTTATCCCTGCAGCAAACTTACCGACACCTTTCTCCTGGAAGCTTTCAGCATTCAGGAAATGGGGAGTTTATACCAGCAAGGTGTCAGGTTCTGCTTAGCCCTCGGGAAAAGGTGGGACAAGTGCACCCAGTTTTGCTACCCTCACCTGGCCATGGGTAAATGAATGGGTAAATCCTGGTGGCAGGTCAGCTACAGGAGCAACAGGCTCTGGAGCTCAGAGGACTTTTCCTGGAAAGTATTACTCCATCGCAGAAATCATGCCCTTCTGCTTTCTGAGCCCACAAATACCTGTTTATAGCTGGCATTTGTTTTTCCTCTTATCTTGCCTATAGCTAAGTTGTAATGAGAGAGAGGATTTACCCTACAGAATGCATGGTAAAAGATTGTTCTTATTATCTGTATTTTGCTAAAAGTGAGGTACTGAGATAGTTGATTTTAAGGCAGGCATTATTCAGAACAGTGTACAGTACTGATTTAAGCATTTATTTTATGATGGCATATGTTACTCCAATAGCTGTAGCAAGCATTTTAATAAAATACGGATTTATTTTACTGAAAATCTTTCAAATTTTTAGTACAGCTGTAAGCTGAAGTTTCTTTTGGAACACTCAACTGTACTGTCCTCTGCGTTAAATGTTTAATTGAATCCCTCTAGTCTCTCAATTTAAGCACCTGAAATCTATGGCCTGAGTAACAGTGTTTGTTGTTTCATGTTCATAATTATTTTAAGAGCTCTGAGAAACAAAAATACTTGGATGGCAAACATCCATTCATTTCAGGAACATCAAGCCTTAGTCTACGAAATAAAAAAAGACTTCTTAGTTTTCCCAATGGATTGGAAAACAGAAAAATGCTGTTTTCAAGCTAAATTGATTGTGGAAACTGCGGACCAATACACAGTTCACACTTACTTCATGTGCTGTAATTATTACAGAAGTGATGAGTGTGTGTTGTGCCTCTCAGAGCCCAGAAAAAGATCTGATTTTTTTTTTCTCCAATAAGTGTTGTGTGCAATTAATAGTAGTCATGTGGGGAGTGATGAGGAGTCAACTTTATATCAGAATTTGGTCTAATCTGGAACCAGAGGATCTGTGTGTGTGCGCGGACCTGGGTGGTCCAGTGAAGGTGAGTTAAACACATGCACATCTTTGCTGGGTGAAGCCAAAATTAAGGATGAGAGGAGCGTACAGGCAGATGGAGGCACTGCCATGCTTTATTAATGAATACAGTTGTGATTGGAGTACAGTTACAGATTGCTAAAAGCTCGGAGCTGAGATAGCCATCTCATAGGAAGCAGTATTGTCTTACACTGCTGTTTAGTTCTTCTGTACAACATGGGTATATCTAACATTAAAAAAATAAATGGATAAACCATCCTGGGATCAACAGTCTTTTCTGATTCTAACAACAGTAGCTTTTTTGGTGGTGTAAATATTCCATCAACACATGAATACAATTTTTATTCATCTTAATTTCTCCTTCACGTACTCCCATGATTAATTTATTACTCTTTTGGTGATCTTTCAAGGGTTTGTCCAATAGAATTCTTATTGCTATTTTTACAGTTTAGCTTCCTAATTGGCTTTTTGTTTTAAAACTAAGGTTTTTTTCCTAGTCTAGACCTGCCAGGATTCTCTGCATTAGAAAGGACCACTCCTCTCTCCTCAACTCCAGTTTTCATGTAATAATAAAATGTTCAGCTCTAGTAGAAGACACAAAAAAACCCATAAAAATATGGTAGGGAAACCTGTGTTCATGAGATGGATCATGGAGCACAAACTCAGGTTACACAGCTTCTACAGATTGTTAAAAGATATTTCTTTATAGGGTAGCAGTATCCAGTCTTTATATATCCACTGTGGAACTGGAATGGTGGGCACATTGCTGACACAAAGATGTACACTGTGGATGAATATGTGCCTGTCCTCGTCTCGTTAGACATACCAAGAATGACTCTTCAGTTGTAGTGGGACGTCTGAATATTTTATGGATTTGCTCTGACAGCAAGCATGAGTGTTTAATAAGCAAATATTATACATATTTTAAAGATGAGGAACCTGGATGCATAGAAGGGAAGTGGTTTGGGATGACAGGGATGATGGGAGGATGGTGACAGAATCAGGGACCGATTGTACATTCCCTGAATCTTGGCTAGTGCCTTAGTCCTTCTAATTTCTCCCAGCTATGAGGCGCCTCTGTTCCCTTAGGAAAACACTTGCCAGCAGAATTCCTCTAGGCTCTGTCTTGTGCAACTTTTTTGCAAACTGAATGGAAAAGTCTAAGCTGTGTCATCAGTTACGATGTCAGCAGCTTAAATACCAGAAACTGATGGGCAGCATCCCGTTCTGCTTATCAGATACAAGAATAGCCTTGCAGTGTGTGAGAGACACTGTGCTTAAAGAAGCATTAACCCGAGCGAGGTGGCAGCAGTGCTGGTCCTTCAGGAGGACTCGGTGCTGGTATCTTACTGGGAATGCCCCTCCCAGCAGCCTTCCCTGGGTAGGGTGATGAGGGTGCCACAGAAACTCCTTCTCACTGCAGATCGCCCTTCGAGCACCTGGCACAGGGATCTGTTTAATCATTGCTGGTCTCCAGATATCCTTATTTTGGTGCACCTGCGTAGACACATGCCTGAACCCCAAAATCTTTCAGTTATTTAATGACAGTAAGAAGAACTTGTTACTAATTTAGCACTGAAAGTCCCCGAGTTCAGTGTGTCCCATGCTGTGCAGGGCTTGCAGCCCAGTTAAAATCTCCATCTTCTTGTCCATGGTGCTCTCAGTGGGATCATCACGAGCTCTCTCCTGGAATTCAGCTGGTTTATGGTAAGACATCCCTCTTCATCCCAACTTCTCAGTAGTAATTGCTTCCTGTTAGTGGACGTCATGAGCAGGGGGAGATGGATATCAGTAGATGACGCTCGGTGAAAGAAGGCTCATCTGTTCTGTTCATTCCGACAGGAAACAGACCCGTGACCAACAATTAGTCAGCCTTAAGTTTTTGGAGCTGTAACTCCCCAAAGTGTAGGATCAGGAAGGAATTTCCAGGTTGCCTCGAACCTCTTTGTATCATGTAAATCCCTGATACAGTTCAGCCCCAAATTCTTAATAGACAGATCTTTCAGAAGGGCATTTGAAGTGTACAGGAGATGAAGACACCACCATAACCCTTGATGGTGCAGTCAGTAACATCCACTTTAACAAAAAAAGAAAATCCTGGAAAATACAGATTTTTGAATGAGCTTCTAAGCTGCTCAGTGTTATTATGTCTTCCTTTAAGATTAGGCAGTCTTTTAGTGTTGAATATTTCTCCCTGCAAAGTGTAATCATGTTATCTCTCAGGGTTTTTTGGCAATCTGAATTCATGGTGTTCCTCAGCCTTTTTTTTCCCCCAGCACTGAGTTTTTCTTTTTGCACACTTTCCACTCTACAGAATGTGGATGCCAGAGCTGCTTATAAAGTTGGTAATCCTGCCCACAATGGCAAAAACTTCTTCCATACTCGAATTTAACAGGTTTTTTCCAGGAAAACATTACTTGCTCATGTTGAGGTGTCATTCTTGGAGCTCACACAGTTTGACACCACTTTTAAGGCTCTAATTCCCCACCCTGTCAGTGTGGCAGTAGTCTTTTCAAATGGCACAGCTTTCCATCTTGGATTTATTAAAGCATGTTTTGTTACTTCATTTATCTGTGATCTTCATTTATCTGTGATCTTCATTTATCTGTGATCCAAAATGACTGTGTGATTGCACTTTTGCTATTATTTTTTAGACAGTTATTATTCTTTTTATGATGTTCACAGTCATTTTTGCAAAGATTTTCTATCTATGCCCACATTGTTGGTGAAGATGATGACAAATACCCATTAGAAACATCTCTACTGAGAGAGTTTTTCATTGACAAATGCGTCCTAAGCTAACTGATCTTAATCCTTTTAATATGTGTTTGTTTTTAGCTTTTATTTTTAGCTCTGTGTAGCACTAACTTTTTAAACCAGAATGTCAGTAGTGCTAACTTGGACCCCCTGCAAAACTCTAATTTGTTGCATCTTCATGGTTGCCTTAGATGAATTTGTTAGATGTTTATGAATCCTGGTGATGAACGTAGTATAAGAATTAAGATTATTATTTTCTAATGAAAATAATTTGCTATGTGGTAGAAATAATCAACAATGTGTAAGTACATGTGTCTGGATTTCATTAGTTTTTCATTCTTGTTGGCCAGATCAAGTTTAGAAGTAAATTTTCACACCAGATATGCCCAATGGCCCAAGAATTTCAACAACTGTACTTTATTAATTAATTGAGACCATAATCTTGTACTAGGAAAGAGATATAAAAACCAGAATTTAATAAAAACCCCATAAAATAGCCTTCCAGTAGAGAAAATGGACTTGGAATCTCTTTAATAGTATTTGGCTCACTCCTCTGAATCTGAATGTGCATGCACAACTGCACACAATTAGAATTATTTTTCTAATGCATCTGTGTGTGTGTGCTCAGTTTCTGTAGAGAAGAGATCTTGCATTCCCCACTGTAACTCTGTGCAGTGAGTAGAATATATAGTACAACTTGTTTGGGTCAGAATGAAGTAAAATTATACTATGATATCCCTACATTTCTGGTAGAGTAAGCTGCTCAAAATTCTGTTTTGCAATTATCTTGATTATTTAAGTTCTTTGGATGTCCTTGTGAGACTGATACGCTGTTCTTTCCAGCTAAAATTATTCAGCTGTTTCTTTCCTCAGTTAATGTAGGGAGAGAAAATCAATAGAGAAGATAATATTTTAGCATTAGTTGATCCTAGGGTCTTATTTGATTCGAGCATAGCAGGCTAAGTAGCAAATGCTCTTAGCAATTGTTTCTGTTAGTGGAATTTTGAAAGCACTAAGAGAAATTTTGATCCATGGAGACAGTACAGTAATTCACATTGACATATTTTTCCCATTTGCCACAGGGCAAGTGGAACTATTAATGCTCCTGTGCAAAACCTTTTTTCTCCTTTTCTATTTTTTAAAGAGCAGAACGGAAACAGTGTTGATGCTAACAGTGGATTATATATAAAAATTTGGACTACCCTGCAGCCATGAAAGGAAAAAATATTCAGAAAATTTGCTATCACTGTATCTTTGTTTTTTTAAAAACAGAAACCCTTGTGCATGAGCATATATATATTTATTTACATGGTGGATTTTTATAGTGTTTTGGAGGTTTGATGGTTGTTTTAAGCATCGCTGGGGTCAGGGAGCAGGTAGCAGTGATTGTAAAATAAACTGTTTGAATACTGCATGTCCATATGAACTGATTGTAACAATAAAATCTCCTCTGAATACATTCTGTGCTCCACAATGTACAGTCAGTGCCCAATGGAGACAGCCGTTCCAATCATGTATACACAAGGAATATTTGTTATCCATTGTAGTATTTTGCCTGCAGCTTTGAGAGACCCAATTTTATCTTCCCTTAAGCAGCCAAAATGATGTCAGCATCAGTGTGGTACTTTTTTCTTTGAATGTTTCAAGGAGCAAGAAATGGAACTGTTTGTTGATAAATGAAGATTTGTTTTATATATATATAAATTTAAGCAATTTAACTCACTTAGTGCTGTAAAACTGCCTTTGAAATGAGATTTAAATGTGAGTACTTGAAAATTTGTTTGGTTAGATGTGCAGGAGATAACAGACAGTTGCCTGCTAATAATGCCAGAAACAATAATTAGAGTGAGGAGCAGTTAATGAGAGATGACCAAATATATTACATATCTTCTCAGTTTGCGTCATCTTGGCCATATATTACCAAAATGTGTGTGTGCTATTAACTAAAAAATTAACTGGAAAAATTTTCTAGATAAATTAGCAAACAATTTCTTTGGTGTCCTTTCCATCCTCCTCCCTTCCCCCCCCTTTTTTAAGAGAGCCAAGAGACTAAGCTTAGGTCACAAATGAGATGAGTTTGATGACCTCAGCCTGTGGCCTCGCAGACATCTGTCTACATCTCAAAACATCCATAGATTTTAGTACAATTGGAAATCTCTCGTCAGGAAAGATCCAGGAGTAGACTGGGAACACTTAATTCTCCTTGTGATTTTAAAACCTCAGGAAACAAAAAAAATCATCCCTTTCAGTTCTTGGTATTTAGTAGAAGTTACAGTTGTGGTGCTTAAAAGGAAAAACATTCAAAATACTCTTGTTGAACCAAGGTAGAGTGATTTTTTTTTTTTTCTCCTTAGACTATTTATTATCTCCATGAATTACTGTTCATTCCTCTCTTGTGATAGTTCTTTCTGATGTGGGTTTCTCTGTAATGTTAATCATAGAGGTGCAGCCTCTGGGAAAGACACAAACTTTAACCTTTCTGGGTCATGGGTCCTGGAAGCCACTTCAGTTAGAGATCAGCACAGTACAGCGATACACAGCGTGTTCTCATTTGTTTCCAGGTCTTTCAGGAAAAGTGAATTAATTATTTATACACTATCTATATACATTTACTTATTATTACAGCTCAGTTGTCTTTAGCCTCCAGTAGTTAATTTAAAGTACATTTTTCCTAAGGTAACTTCATCATCTCTGATATAACTTGCACTGTTCATAAGGCATATCAAATCATTTTAATTAAGAACCCAATCTGTTTGCATGGAAGTATTTGCCTTTTTGTCTGTGTCTGCTGAATGTTCCTCTTCCGTAGTGATGTACGAGCCTGTACTGGGATCATTCTTTCAGATACATAAAATAATACATATTAATAAAAGAGTATTCTGGTATCAATGACTCTTAAAAACACTGCTCATAAAATTAAATAGAACCCAAATTAACCATAAGAATTTGAGGGAAAAAATAGCTTTTGTATACCTTACCATTTTCCCCGGACTTACGTGATGGAAATGAAAACTTTAAAATTGTTGGTTGCATCAGTGTGGCAGATTTTTGAATGTTCATTGTGTTACCTGTGATCTGGTAGTTCTGTTGGCACATCAGTGCAGTGACAAATGACAGTTCATTACACAAAAGCAGTACCAGATACCCTGCCTCATGAAAAAGACAGCATATGTTAAGAGACCCAATAACAGTCTTAGTGAAATGACCTCAAGTTGTGCCTGGGAGGTTTAGACTGGAAATTAGGAAAAATTTCTTCGTGGAAAGGGTGGCCAAGCCCTGGAAAGGCTGCCCGGCACAGTGGTTGAGTCACTGTCCTTGCAGGGATTTAAAAGGCGTGTAGACATGGCACTGGGGACACGGTGTAGTGGTGGCCTTGGCAGTGCTGGGTTAATGGGTGCAGTCCGTGATCTTAGAGGTCTTTTCCAGCCCAAACCATTCTCTGGGTCTGTGTTTACAGCTCACGATGAGCTCTGTGTGGGCTTTCCACAGTGGCACCATGACTCAGAAATGCCGTGGATGTCTCTGCCCGGCCACCTTGCCAACGCCTGCCTGGCACAACAAGAGCTGTCTTTAAAACTGCCCCAGTGATTCTGCTGTCGGGAGTAATGGGCACTGGGAGATGATGGAGTTCCCAGAAGACACTTGTAGGACCACAGTTGTGCTGTGCTGTGATACAAATTGAACAAAACATCTCTGTCAGATGGTGTTTTCCTGCGTGGAAGAGTTGAACCGTTAAAGAGACAATGATTTAGCAAACATTTTCATGAGATGTGTTCTCTCTGCAGTGTTTTCTTTGTGTAATATGATAAGGCCTTTGGAAAGTTTATCCATTAATCTTTAAATAATACCATCCTATAATGCTCAGTGGTGCCTTAGTCTGTAAGTCAGGGTATTTGGCAATGAAGATCAGCTCAAGTAGCAGTAAATCTGTTGATACTGATTATCACCTATTTGAATCGCCTTTGCTTCTGTAGAGAAATTGTATATTACAGGAATATAAGTAGTATGATCAGGCAGTCTTTTTGCTGGGATAACAGGCTGCTCCTCTCTTTATACAGCAATACAAAGGGAGTTTTTTCTTTTTTTTTTCTTCGTATCTCTGTGTAAGTTGTCACATAAACTGATGTCCTTTAGGATTTGAATTGTGTCTTGGGAGTCTGGCATAGGGGTAAGGATTCCTTGCGGTTTATTTTTCAGCTATTGAGTTCTAAGTCTTGAGAGTGGGAAGTAAAAAGGCCCCCCAAAAACCTCTGTTTTGGTGTAACAGAAGAAAAATTGGTGTGCCTCTCAATAACTGCCTCTGAAATGTTTGTTAGAAAAAGATACACGTATTAGGAGAGGGTTAAAAATATTAGTGTGTGGCTAGGTATATGGAGGCAGAGAACATGGAATGTGTTTCCGTGGCTAATGGAGTATGTGTTTTACACATGAAACCTTGCTAGTTTCTTCTTACTGTTCTAAAATCATTGACCATTCACTGTTATGGATTGCCTTGCCTGGATATTGTTCCATATGTTGTAACTATGGAATTGATTTTCACTGCCCATCTCTTGCTACTGTTTTTCTCTACTCAATTTTCCTGTGTTCCTGGAGTAAAAAGGACTGATCACTGACATTATTATTATTTTTACATACTTAGTAGGATGTTTTTCTTGTTTTGCTTACACATTTCTGGATATACTACTTCTTAAATTAAATTAAAATGACTTAAATATCCAGGTAGAGCTTGCACTTTTTATTACAGTGCACTAAATTACCTAACAGTTATCTGTAGGCAGATTTTATTGTGCTCGAACAAACATGTGCAGGTTTTTCAATGTGCAGATGTTCTCTGTCCTTAACTATAAGTGTTGCTCGCAGTGAGAGTTCCTGAAGGTGCCTGAAGTGCTGGCTGGATGGGGTAAGGGAGTGGCACTGTCAGGTTTTAGGTGTACGTGGGTGTGATCAGTCGGGGATGGGCAGGGTGCTGCCAGGGAGATGCTGTGAGTCTCGGGAGCTGGTGTGGGGATTCACTAGAGGTCACTTTTTGCTCACTAATGAATCACTTCCTTATCTGGTGATAGTGGAGTGCTTGGTAGAGCAGTATTTCAGGAGGGTACAAAGCAGTGTTCAGTTTGGAAGAGGATGAAATTCAAGACTCATAACTTGTCATCATCCCAATTTGACAAAGCAAGAGAGTTCATTTCAATGTCACAAATGTATATAATCCCAGTACTGTGGTCGTCCTCAAGGTCCTTAACAGAAAATGGATATTTTCATGTAACACTGTTTTGCTTTTTGTATCCTTTGTTATCCTTACTAGTCTTTCAGATGAGTAAGCCTCGTGGTTAGTGTCAGAGCAAAGTCTCCAGCAAAATGCTTAGAGATGTTGCTTTGATTTCATACCTGTCTTTATTTGTTCCTGAGGGCATCCTCAGTTTTGTGGTGTATGTTTCAAACAAGGAAGTACAATGCTCTCTCTGCCAGCTAGTGAATGAGTGACATTCATAAATGCAAATGTAATTGTTTGGGAACTTTAAAACTTTCTTTTTTTCCTGGCTACTTGTTGTGCAGCTTTGACAAAAATAAGATGCTAAGTGTGTTAGAAGAGAACGCAGGACATCCACTGGTTCTGCTTAGGCCACTGGATGGTTCATTATTGTCTGTATTGCCTGTGAAATTACTACCACCAGACAGGTTATTGAATCTACTATGAACTTGAGGGTTTTGATCCTTTCAGTTGGCCTCAATATGTAGATCTGTTTCTTTGCATGAAGAATGCAGCATCGTAAAGAGTATCTGGTTCTCTTTATAATTTTAAAGAGACAGTCAGACTTCACAACTACTTTGCATAGGTCAGAGCCTACTTCCCTTCATCACCTAAAAACCAGTACTTTGCTTCATGACCAGGCCCAGACTGATTTAAAACTTGAGAAGTAAATTACTACTCAATAATCCAGTTCTATAAAAGTAAATGCAGAATGTTGTTATGCTGGTTCATTATGTGGAAAGGATAATGCATTATAATTTTTAATGGAATGTGAGTGTAATACATTCTAAATGCCTTCTGTTAACACCTTGGGAGACAGTGGTCTCACTCACCTACGGAGGGGCTGTCCACAGAATTCTGTTAGTAGCCAAAGGTAAATTTTTAACATTTCATTATTAGCAGGAGCCTCAGCATAGTATCTGTGCAACTCACACAGTGTGAATGAGCTCCAGGATTTCAGACAGGTGAGGAGGAGGAAACCTTCCCGGGTTACTAACCCACTTTTTGTCCTTTCATGTTAATTGGCTGTTTGTTCCTGGGAACACAGATTGTGCCACTTCTCCTTTACCTCATCCAATGTCAAATCCCCAAAGAAGCCCTGCCAGCGCAGAAGGGAAGCAGCCATATGGGGCAGGTTGCAGTTGTTCCTTCAGGTCTGGATTTATTCCACTGTGAACAGATGGACAATGGCTGACATCCACTAATGGTTCTCGATAGGTTTCTTCTGCTGTTCATCTCTATCTTCTTTTTCTCTTCAGCCAGAACACAGACCTTCCTGGAAATGGTCTGTTAACTCCTCCTGAATAGATAGAAAATAATACCTCTCATTTCATAACAATCAGAAAATGTAGCGCATTTAATTCCACCCTGGTTCTTGTGTTTTTAGCACTTGTATGAAGAGGGTGAGATCAAGAAGAAAATCTCTTAGTCACTTAATACTGATAACATCAGAGGAGAGAGGGTTATTTGTTCACTGGTTTGTAGGGAATTTATTCTCCCATTCATTCAGCACACTACAAGCTTTTTCAGGTTTGTATGGCTGGTATTTCCAGCACGGAGCTGGTGGAGCTGTTCCGTTCTGAGAAAAGAGAGTGCACATTTGGCATTTCAAAAATTACTTTGAATGTTTGACACAGCTGAACTTCTTGTTCATTAAGTGCAGCTTTAATCTGCAACTTTGATTCTTCAGCAAACCTTCTTTATAACAGCAGGTGAAGGCCCTCTATTATATTTCATGCTTGTGATGACCACCATTTCTTAAAGATGAAGTGGTTCCCTTTAGTCAATTATTCTTTTTTCCATTTTCCCCTCGGAACCTGCTGAAAATGTTTCTCCAAAATGACTTCCACGTGAACCAGAAGCATTGGCTGCTTACAGTGGGAAGTTTCACACAGAGGAAGTTACAACTTAAAAAAAAGAAGTTGTAATTAAAAGACACAATTGCAAAATCAAAGTAGCATTATCTCTGGGTGTTTTATAAACAAATGCTTTTCAGGATCTGAGTGAAAAAATTGAGGAAATATTTAAATCCAAACATAGTTTTCTTTCCAGATGTTAAATAAATTGAATTGACTTCTTTTGATCATACATTTAAAAGATCTATTTTTAGGATAACGTTTAAGTGCTAGGCCTGCTTTATCCAACCATTCTTTTCTTCTGACATAAATCCCTTTTAGGATCTCCTAATAGCATCTGCAAGATTTACTGTTGACAAAAGTTAAGATATTCCATTGAAATATAATCTTGCATTTTGATTAAAAATGCATAAAGGTTTTAAATTTATGGCTTTAAAAACTGTTACAATGAGTGACTTCTGTTTGATAATGAAGCAAAAGCGCATGAAAGAACCAGCATGCACAGCTATGACAAACCAAAGAAAATCTGTAAGCACACAATAGCAGTATCTTCTTGTAAGAAAATTGTCAAACCTCATTATTCACTTAAGAAAACATTCAACATGTATCTTGGCTCATTGCGAGGATGAGACAACAGTAAAACTTTCTCTTTCAGTATCTTCAAAGTCACATCTGCTATAGATAGCAAACCCTAATGTATCTAATTTGTGAAAGCCCAAGGTCGTGCCCTTATGACTGCACATTCTGAGGGGAATAAAACTTGTACTTAAATAATACATGTGGCTGTTAACAGATACACTTAAAACAATGTATTTGCTCTGCAGCACATGTGCTCCTCCAGCTGACTCCTAAGAAGCCAAGAAACAGTTCGGGGGCTTTGAAAAATGCCATAATTCTTAGTGCAAGACACAGAAGACACCCAGTTGTTAAAAAAAAGAAAAATGTTGCAGTGGCAGCAGTGCCCAAATGCAGTGAGAGGACGGGGATTGTTAGGTTTTGTGGAAGATGTACTTGTATTGTAGCTGTTCAGGCCATAGTGTAAAAGTTGTGGAATGACTGGATGTGTGATGACCCAGAGGCGAGCTGGAGAAAGCAGCAAGCAAAAGGGATGGGGGCAATGGAAGGCTTGGCTGGAGTCATCTGGTCTGCTCCTGGATTTTCTCATGTCCAGCCCAAAATTAGGCCACCGATGGCCATACAGGGAGGGAGGGCTGAACCCCAGGTGGAGGCAAGCTCAGTTTGCTTAAGCAGGAAGAACATTATGTTGTGTTCTGAAGGAAAACTCGAATGGCTCTTGAGTTATTTTGTGGTTTTGCCCATCCTGAGAGTCTGCACGGTCTGTTCTGCAGAGCAGGTGCCTCGTGGCAGCTGTCAAAGAGCAGGGCAGAGAGACCTTTGGGCTGGGGAGCCGGGGTCAGATAACCTCTCTCCTTCAGCAGGTGCAGCTCAGCTCTGCTGCTCAGGGGAACACAGTTGGTCCAGTTACAGCCAGCTGAGGATCCACCCAGCCCATGAGATGTTCTTCCAGGAAACATGAACTTGTGGTGTGTGTGCCGGGAGGGAAATAAGTCCAGCGTTACCTACAGTGTGTGTGTTTGTTAGGTCTGTGTACAATCAGGAAGGAAAAAGAGCAAGCATATGAATCCCTTCACGAAGTAGCATAGAGAATACCAAACTGCAGTATTAATAACCTCCTGTTATTGAATCCTCCATCTGTTCATCATGCCAACTTATCTTCACTTAGAGCACTCCCCTTGTCATAATATTTTGTGCCACACTCCCCTCCCTCCCTGAAGCAGCAGTTCCAGTTTGGATCTAAACATTTGCCCAGTCATGTAACCCCACCGGGGACATGGGCTCAGGGCTCTGTTTATGTTTCTCTATTTAAAAAAAAAAAAGAAAAGGTAACTGAGCTCCTAATTTATTTTCTGAATTTTTCATTTTCCACCAGTAATTTTTCTCTGGAGATACTTCCATATCCGTATTGGTATGCACAGATACTTCACTCGTGGTTTAAGTGTGTCTGACCCCTAATGCTCATTCCTGCTGATACTTTGCCACATGGCAACTGAAGGGAGCAGTGTGTGTGTGTGGAAAATCGTGATTTTCTTAACAGCTTTGATATGTGTATATATATATATTTATATTTGCTAGCGTCTATAAATGGCAATAAAGTGGTTAACCACTTTGAAGTGATTAAACCCAAATTTATTTATACAAACCCCACACGAGGCGCTTGGCTCGGTGCTGCCCTGGCGATGGGCTGTGAGAATTTAGGGAAGGAAACTCTGCCGGGAGATGTCCGGGACGTCTGTGCTGAGCCACGGAAGGATTTCCCGGGAGTAACAGGAGGAAAGCGAAGATAAGTCAGAGGCTGCATGAACTTGTCCTGGGAGTCACCTGGATTATGCCATGAAATGGACAAACTCCCTGGGGCACGATGGGCACAAACAAGTCACCAGGGAGCCGGGCCAGGCTGCTGAGGGCTGCTCGGGTTCTGCGAGCACCCGGCTCGGGAGGCTGAACCCGCCCTTTGTAGAACCACCCTTGGGGTCAGACATCCCCTCCGAGACAGACCAACCAGCTCGTCAAACCCCACCGCGCCCGCTTATCCCGCTGGTCCTGGCGGGGGAGCCGAGTCCCTGAGGGGAGCGGAGTCCCTGAGGGGAGGGGGGTCCCTGAGGGGAGGGCCGGGTCCCTGAGGGGAGGGCCGGGTCCCCGAGGGGAGGGGGGTCCCTGAGCGGGGCCGTTCGCTGTCAGGAAACCCATCGCTTTCTTTCCCCTGCAATAAAGCCGGGGCGGGGCTGTTGCCGGCTGCGGGCTGTGCCGTGCCGGGCTCGCAGGGCAGGGCAGGGCAGGGCCGGCCGTGCCCCGAGCCCCGCCGGGGCCATGGCGGACACCGCGCCCTCCGCGCGCCCGGGCGGGCCCTGCTTTGGTTGGTGTCGCCGCCGGCGCCCTCCGTTCGAGGCGCCGGGAGGGAGCGCGGGTTTGTCGCTGTACGGGACAGCAAATTCTGCAAATCGCCGCTTTCCGCCGTAAAACGCGCTGTCCGCGCTCCCGGCGGCGCTGCGGCTCGGGGGGGGCCGGGGGCCCGGGCAGGAACTTGTGCCGGTGTCCGTGAGGGAGCGGCGGGAGCGGCTGTGCCGGGCGGGGGCTGCCCGGGGAGGGGCGGGGGGCGCAGGGTGAAGTTAGAACAAAAAACCAAATCAAAAACAAAAAACCGAACCAAGCAAAAAAAACCAAAACAAACAAACAAAAAAGAAAAAAAAAACAAAAACAAAAAATGAAAAAATAAAACCA
>JAWWEE010000122.1:67705533-67817951 GCA_035221455.1 Xenops minutus
GGTCGGAGCGGAGCCGTGCCGGTCGGAGCGGATCGCTCCCTTTCCACGATGAGGACACCCCACACACCATCCCGAGGGGGTCCCAGTCCTCTCTGCCACCCACCCACCCTTTGTGTTGGCCGCTCGGCCCCTACCTTGCTCCCGCCGGGCCGCTCCGACAGGCCGCTCCTCTTCCTCCTCTTCCTCCTCCTCCTCCTCCTCCTCCTTCTCCTCCTCCTCCTCCTCCCGGTCCGCCCAGGCAGGCGGTGCCCCCGCCAGCTCCGCCCTGGGGGTCGCAGTGGGTGCCACACATGCCCTTCTTCCCCTCGATGCCTAAGGGTTTCTTTAATTTTTGGGGTTTTTTTTTCGATTTTATAGATGTTAGAAGTTATTGTCGATCTGATGGACTAGTAAAATAACTTCAGTAGCTGAATGTTGATACATACTAACCCCATCCTGTATCAACCCCTTGAAATAACAGTAGCTGTTTAGTGCCTATTTCAAGGTAGGATTGCAGAGAAGCGCCATGAAGCCTGTACCACAAGATAAAGACATAGAAGGACCTCCAAATCTAAAGCTTTGGAAGGCCTCCAAGGACCCGACGTGCTGTGAAGAAGACAATGACGATGAAGGAAGGGTCCCGAGCCCCCAGACCCAATTCCCGATGGGGTGTGCCAGGGGCAGAACAGGGCAGGACTGCAGGAAATAATGCAATGGGTGATAAGGTGCACTGGGAGCCGCAGCCCCAACCCTGCATGCAGGTGGTTCGGGACTCCCTGAAACAATACCTCAGCCCTGGCACCAGTTCCAGGCAGAAGCTGGTACTGTACAACTTCCATGGTACACCTAAAGAAAATAATTCCTGAGTTAATGAACTATTTGCTTGTAATAAACCCATGTTTTTTTCATTTCTCACACTTGTACCTCACATCATTTCAGCTTCTCCGCCCTGACTCCAAGACGAGCTCAAGGGCCACAATCCAGGTCACAGGCTCCAACCTGCATGCCTCCAACCTGCATGCACACACACACAAAATTCCCTTCATTCCTCAGAGAGGGGAAAAATCAGCTTAACACGGCTCAGCTGCTCCACTCTTGCGCCTGCCCTTGGAGGCTGCTGGGGACACCAACAGCATGCAGAGACATGCTTTGGTCCAGGGGAAGGGAGCCCCATTAATCACCAGTACGAGCCACCCAGGTCCATCTTACTGCCCATGTCAGAAGGGATGTGGTGCACCGAGATGACCCTGTCAGGTTTCATGTCCAGCCCATGAGGACAAGTTTCATGTCCAGCTCGCAGGGATGAGATGTGGCAGGTCTGCTGGGTTTGGTTTAGGCAGCATGTTCTGGGAGAGCTTCCGACTGAACGGGAGTGGAGGAAGCAATTTCAATCAAATGAAAAAGGCAGATAAACAAACAAAAAGAAAAGAAGAAAGGAAACTGTAGGGAAAGAGACACAAAGAATGGCAGACAATTATAGCTGCAAATTTTCTAATGCATTCTGAGGTGTTTATTGAATTCAAAGACTTCTTATCCTTAAACATTTCTCTTCTCTCACAAGCCTTTTCTCTGAAGATCCCTGAATATCTTGCCAATGCCAAAGTTACTTGAAAGCTCAGAAAACAAAAAGGGACAAACAGCAAGTTTTTCAACTGTGAACTGCTGTAAAGGGTATTAAAGGGATTTTTTTTTTTTTTCAGCCTTAAATGATTTGCAAACTCAGCCTGAAAAAAGTATCTCCCCCGGGAACAGCATTCCGAGGCCATGCTAACCTCTGCCAGAGGAGATTCATGCACAAATCATTGAGCAAACAGCCAGCAATGAGTAATCAAAGGCATGCACCAAACTCCAAGAACAATCTGCAGAATCCACAATCTTCAGTGGTAAAGTTTTCCACTGAATAATTTTGTCTGAGAAAAAGGAATTTGTTGAATTCTTGGTCTGACATTTGCTAATACTTTTTTTTTTAAAGCATGACTGACTCGCGGTGGAAGGAAACAGAAGGCTGCTCAGAAAGGCACTGGGGTTTATTAATACCAGCCCTGCCATTTTACATGAGTATCAGGTAGCTTTTTTTTTTCTCTTGTCTTCTGTTTGCAAACACAAAGGAAGCCAGTTCCTTTCCTGCGTGCTTTAAGTCACAGCACATCTTCTTCAGCACATCTGTCGGAAAGCAGTTCAGCGGCTTTCCTCCACACTGTCTCCAATTTATTAATCAACACTTTCAGCTCCCTACTGAGTTACAGCCAAATTATGGTCCCCTTGAAGTCCATGGCAGCACTTCCACCAACTTCATTAGGACCAGAAACTGGCTCTTGAAGTCTCTGCCAATTCCTTAAGTGCTTTAACTTCAGCGTTGGAGATTTCTGTTTTAATCTTCTTGCGCCTGTTTCTGACACATCATTTACATGTGTGCATGCACAAACTGCCTTTCTGAAACTAAAAACTGCCTTAAAAGCAAACAGAAAAGTTTTCTTTTTTAACTTGTGAATGGGTGGATTTGGGACCCTGAATGTGTCTTTGCCAGGGCTGTTAGAGGGCAGATGCCACTTCGAGGGGCCCGTTAGAGAGCCTGCTTCATAATAGGGAGACAGCTGGTGTTCATCCTGCTGTGGGGGAAGTTTTGGCCTCTTCCAGCTCCAGTCTCTGTTTCAAGGCCACCAGCAAGGCTACTACTGGTCCCGTGGCCTGTGAGAACAAGTCGCAGCCATGGAAACAGTGATATTTGAGCACCAAAAATTCCTGCTTGCGGGAAGCCTAGAGCTGAGACCTTCACAGGTCAGGCCAGTCACTTCCCACTGACCCCTCTCAGCCTGAACCAGTTTACTCCAGGGCCAGAGCTCTGCAGGAGAAGAGGTTCGGAGCTGTGTTCCCATTTCCCTTTTTTGTTTAGTCACTGGCTGAGTTATGAAATCTGCCTGCAACATCACCCTGTCTGTGGGTCTCCCATGGGCTGGATTGGCTATTACCGAGGAGCAGTTGGAATGTTAATTACCCATTAAGGAACTAAGTCTGTGGGATTTCTCAAAGCAAATACACATCATCTCTGGCACTGACCCCACCATGGCCTGAGCATCCTTCCCAGCAGGCTGGAGAATGCAATCCTTGCTGCCCCTGCCCTGTGCCTCCCTTCTGGCTCATCCCAGCCTGGGAAGACCCTCAGTACTGTCCTTGGCAGTAGAACAGCCTGGCTGGAGCTGGCATTCGAGCCCCAGGAACATTTTGCAGGGCAAGCAGTTCCCTTGTGGACACACCAAGACGAGTGCAAGGCAAAGTGAAAGGGAAGAATGTGTCCCAGGGAGTGGAGAAAGCCCCGTCCTGCCCAAAGCCCAGAGGGACTGGGAGCGTCCTGTTTCCCAGCAGCTCTGGGGCTGAGGGCAGTGTGGGATTTTGAACTGATGGGCAAATTTTTTCAGCAGCTCATCTGGTTATTCCAGCCTGTTACCCCATAAGTGAAGGCTTGCCTGTTTCCTTGCCTCCAGCTTGCATCTGTTCCAGGGCAGCATCCATAGGCTGGTACAAGCCTTGCTGTGGATCATCACAGCCAGCCCTGGCACGTGTGGCTCCACGGGGATAAACCCACCCTGCCTGGCTGCCACACACCGCTGCCTGTCCCCAGGTTTGTCCTCAGGTGGGTCACCCACAGCCACCAGGGCACACGTGGCCCGGTGCGGGCTGACCTCTGCAACACTCCCTGCTGCCGACTCCTTCCTTCCCCCTTCCTCCATCCAAATCAGGCCATGGCTGCTGCCACCGGAGCGCCCGGCTGGAATTACAGCACTTCCGCCAATGTATATTTTAAAAGCCTCTCCTTCAATATTTAAACTGGAAGATCCCTGGTGAGGCGGCAAAGCAGTAACAAAGGAGTGAGCGAGGGTGGCCTGCAGGGTCCAAATGACGTGGGGAAAAAGATCCCACAATAGGTACTTGTAGAGAAGATACGTTTATTCAGCGCTGGGTGCATGGAGGATTAGTCCACCAAAAACATGCACACCTGGCCGTGCTCACAGGTCTGTTTAAATACAGTTAAAACATGCATATTCATTATTTCTTTATACATACGCATTATTTTCCTGGAAAAGGCAGGGTTATTCTAATCAGTTCCGAGAAGTAATTTCCATCTTCTCCGCCTTGCACTCCTCCCATTTGAGTTTGTGCACTGGTTTCCAGTTTTCCGGGGTCTTTGGGGGTCTTGGGGATGAAGATCGTGGGTCTTCCTCGCTGTGCCCTTTTCAACTTGGCTCAAAAAGTAACTTAAGCCTGTTTTGTTGGCAACTTGAACTGGTCTAATTAGCAAACTTCGATAATTATCTTATTTTCTTGACACATTTCCTGATTTGTCTTAGTTTCAGAAGCTTCAAGGCTAGGTACTGATAGCAACCATAACATACTCCTTGTAGCTAATAATTGTGACTTCAACCATGCAGTCTATCTTTGCTACTTCAGCAAAAAGCCTCTACAATTATTTTTATTAACCCTTTCAGTGTTAGTTCTTTATTGATATCTTATATCAGTTATTGATTCCTCAAATCAAATTGTTAGAAAGAGTATAAAAACTGTAACCTTTGGGAGGGCAGGGTTCTTTGGGGGTTTTCGGACGCAGAGATCCTCGTTGAAATAACTCACATTCTGTAGGCCCAGCAGAGGCCCCAGGGCCTCCGAATCCCAATAAAGGAGCTGAGGCATCACCAGCACGAGCAGAGGTGTGAGTTACCCATCACAAGGTGGTGTAAGACCGGACAGAAGCGCTTGGCTAACAGAGTGAGATGTGTGAGCGTGGACAGACAAGGAAAAGTATAAAAGAGAAGCCTTCTATTAGTGAAATGGTTGTTGGAATAATGCTGGTTGTTGCTGTGGTTGTAAATATTCCTTGCCCCGATGCCTAAAATAGATAAAAAATACCTTTATTGGGATTTGGAGGCTCTGGGGCCTCTGCTCGGCCGACAAAATGTGAGTTATTTCAGCAAGGATCTCTGTGTGTGAAAATCCCCAAAGAACTCCGCCCTTCGTGAAAGTCACACCGAGAAGGGCACAGTTCATCTTTAAAGTTTAGATCAGTTTTACTCTTTCATTATTCCTTCTTTTTCTATTTCTCTTCTTAATTTGACTGAAAGTGCCTGAACAACTGCTTTCTGCTACTTGCAGAAGTAGAATTGCTGTACTATCTGGAAAAAGAATTTCAAAATGAGCCTCAAGCAACCATCTACAAGCCTCAGACTTACCATCTACAAAGGCACTGATTTCATACTCTTGCATAATGCTTAAAGAAATCCCTGCAAGGAGCCATATGGTTCTGCAAAGAACCAGCTGATGAATGAATGCTGGGTTGTGTAACTCATTCATGGTAGCCCCTTAGGCAAACCCCAGCAAGAACTAGGCTATTTATTTATTTTAAAAATCAAAGACAATTACATAAAACTGTGTTTGCTCAAGTTGCTGAGTCCCTTTCCCCTTTTACTTTTTAATGGACATAGTAAATATCCACCATTCAAGTATTTCCATACTCCCTTCATCTGGACCAACGTGGTAAGAGGCTGAAGAGAGTCAGAACACTGGAGAATTCCTTCAGCTGCAGAAGTCACAACCCTCTGCACCTCCATGGATTTCTCCCTTCTGTGCTGAGAGATCAGCAAGAGCAATGCAGCAGCACTTTTGGGTTCTCCAAAGGGAGTGATGCCTTGCAGGAGCACAGACTCTTCCAGAAGCTCTGTCCTGTCCACCACCTCTCCAGGATAGCCAGTGCTATCCCTACTGGCAGGAGGCATTTGCAGTGGGAATGTTTTAGAAGGTATCTCCAAGCACGACCAGTTGGTCCATCCAGAGGCCATCTCCAGCTGGTCCAGTATCTTTGGCCAAATACCCAGGCAAAGAAAGCTCCCAAATTTTGTCCATTGACACTAATGATTTGGGTCTGGGTGTTCTTACATTAAATAAGAACTGTTTGTTCCACCGCAAATTTAAAAGGTCAAACTGATGGCTCTTGGAAGGATTGTTTCAGACTTTGTGCCATGCTAAATTATCTGTTGTAGTCTTCCATAAAAGAAACATCTCAGTAGGAGACGGTTCCACCATTTCACTAGATTATTCTTTGCCAGGGCTTGTTTTCCAGCTTTGCAATAAAGGAGAATGTCAGTCAGAAAGAAACCCCCTTGAACTTTTAAGATAGCTGTATTCAGCTTAATGATATGAAATTAAAAAGGAGGATTTCTTTTCCTGCCAAAATGGAACTTGAGCAAAAAAAAAAAGCTTCCCTGCGAATAATTTGAAGTTAAAATAATTTTGGTTTCAGATCTGAAGATACAAAAACACAATAAACACTGACATTAAATTGTCACCAACTTTGTGCCAATTGGGTTGCAAAGGAAATGACCTCCTATGTGAGCTGAATAGATGCTGAACCATCAGTTTGAGTTGAGCAAAAGGGTGACAGATACTTGAAAGCTCTGAACTACCCCATAAGGGGTAAAGACTGTATTTAAACAGATGTTCTCAAAGGAGAAATAGCCTATTCATTAAACCATCAATGATGCAAGGCCAAAGATACTTGGTGGCCTCCTGTAATTATGTAAAAGAGTGACTGTGACAACACTTCAACCCACTGCAAGGTTTTGTAATTCTGTCATGGGAGGGGGATGAATGAACCTGCTCTGTATGGTCTAAATCATAATTAAATAACCATTTGTGAGTTGGATAGATCAGCAAGAGCGCCAGGAGAACCATCACAAATCAAGGAGCACCCTCCTACGTGTAGCTTATATTCATGTCTAGAGTAAGTTTTGAAAATGATACTACAGCAGTTCCTGAAACTGCACATCAGTGTGGACACACTTGACCACTGTGAGTGAGGGTAAATTGCTTTTTCCTCCATGGAAAGATCTGTGCAGACACAAACTGGAACTTAATAAGCATTTTTCTGTGTTAGGTAATACATGTCCAAATCACAAGTTAACATTTTAACACAAATATACCCAGAGAAGATCAAAGCACACCCCACTGCACTGCAGGACTCAGATTAGGTGATTCAGAAAAGGAGGAAGGTTGTTAACATACAGAAAAGCAGAGTGCAGAGGAGAAGACCCCCAAGCTTCCAAAAGAGGAAGTCCAGCCCTAGTTCTGCTTGAAGACCCTCTGATGTTAAATCATACAGTGACAGGAATGGCACTTTCACACGTATGCAAATATTGCTTTCTAACATAAAATATTGGCAGGAATTTCTTAAACAACTCAAACAGACTGGTTTGACTCATTGATGGTATTGTTTTGAATTCCTCTCTGACTGATGGATGCCTGAGCTGTCCCATCCTTGGAAAGCCACAGCCTGCAATAGAACTGCGGTCACTCAAGCTGGTTTCTCCAAATGAGAGACTGCCCAGAGCTGTGGCTTCAGCTACCCAGAGGAATTGCTTTTTCCTTCTTTTCCCAAGGATGTGGAAAGAGGAGAACCGCTCTGAAGCTGCTAAGAGCTGCAGTGCTGCCTCCAGTTAAATGGGAGTGACAAAGTCCATTCCTAATATGAAACTTGTGGCTGCTTTTGAACAGGGACGGGTGATGGGTCTGGGTGTGTCACACACTCCACTGCACAAGCACTGTCTGGTCTGTGGTGTTCCATTTCAGATCCCTCTGTCCTGTTGGTGCACCAAGCAGCTTGAACCCATGGTGGCACTGCCATCCCTCACTCACAGGAGCGAGTCCTCGGTCATCTGGCCAAATCCACAGCATTCCCTCAGCACCAGGAGGGTGCCCAGAGGAGCCTTCTCTCAGCCCTCAGGCCTGCTTGATATTTCCATCACATTTTAGTACCAGCAAACAAGAAAGCCACATGGATCAAAACAAGCTTTTCCAGGGTGTTTCTTTTACTGTTATGATAAAACAACACTTTGTCTCTATGAGGTGATTGTTTATACAGGTCAGTTTTGCAGGCAGAAGGAAAGTCCCTGGCTTGAGGAGATTACGAGGTAGTTGGGACAAAAATACCATGCAAAGAACATAGTTTTAGTCAGAAAGAAATACTGAAGTAAAACTAAAAGGAAGTGTCTTCAAAAGAACAAATCTAGTCTTGTGAAGTGTCTGCAGCCATTTATGTTTGCTTCTAAGGAGGTGTGTTGCACTTCTGTGGCTTAATATGTAAGCTGGAGCAAAATGGGAAAATATTTGTTCATGTTTAATGTATTTAAACCCCTTTGCATGCTCTCAGTTCCTGCAGCAAGTGCATCATGACAGTCCAATATACAGCTGGAGGAAAAGCAGCTGGAAAGCTGCCTGATAGAGAAGGACCTGGGGGTGCTGGTCAGCAGTGGCTGAACATGAGCCAGGAGTGTGCCCAGGTGGGCAAGAAGGCCAATGGTATCGTGGCCTGTGCCAGAAATAGTGTGGCCGGTGGGACAGGATAGTGAGTGTCCCCCTGTGCTGGGCACTGGTGAGGCCACAGCTCGAATCCTGTGTTCAGTTTTGGGCCCCTGACAACAAGAAGGACATCGAGGTGTAGGAGCCTGTCCAGTTGTTCAGCCTGGAGAAAAGGAGGCTCAAGGGAGACCTTATTTGTCTCTACAACTCCCTGACAGGAGGTTGTAGCCAGGTGGGGATCGGTCTCTTCTCCCACGTAACAAGTGACAGGGCAAGAGGAAATGGCTTCAAGTTGCACCAGGGAGGTTTAGATTGGATATTAGGAAAAATTTCTTCATGGAAAGTATTGTCAGGCCTTGGAACAGGCTATCCAGGGCAGTGGTTGAGTTGCTGTCCTTGGAGATATTTAAAAGGCACATAGATGTGGCACCTGGGGACATGGTTTAGTGGTGACCTTGGCAATGCTGGTCTTTTCCAACCTTAGAAATTCTCTGAGTCTTTTTGTGTTGCAGTTTCAGATGTGGGGCCCATGCAGGCATTAGATACACAGCAAGATGAGTTTATCTCTTTTTAATCATATGACACGATGCAGACTTCAAACGACAACTTTGTCACATGGTGCCCGCTCAGCATCACAGCATTGGGCTGCATTCCTGAACCAGGGATGGTCCTTTTTTAGGTGCACCAAGTGCTCTTACCAGCAGTGCAAATATTTCTGCTATTCCAGAAATGTGCCTGCTTTCTGCAGAGCTGCCGTGGATTGTGAAATATGGTACTGGCTGTTTGGTTTGGATGCAAGACTCCTTGATTCATTCTTTTTCAGAGTAGTCTGTCATCTTATTATGACCATTTTATATGGATTTAGTTCAAGGCCTATGTTAGTTTATAGATAACTTGGAATAATTGGAAAATGTGAAAAATGTGGAGTATTCTTCAGTTGACTAAAATTTTAAAAGGCCATTTTTTTCCTGCCAGCACCTGGAAGTTAGCCAGGTGAAAGTTAGCATTCCCACAATACCTTTTCTGTGGGATAATGGGCAAGTTCAGGGCAGCATTCTTTCTTTCATTTATATAAACAGACTGTGCTGGCCAAGGCTAAGAAGTGTTGCCGAACGTGAAATTGTTGCTGTTTGTCCTCCCAGTTGTTGTTCTGTTGAGAATGATTTATTTTTTCTTTATTTCATTATTGTTCTCCTCTTCATATTTAAGTAACATGGAGTCTTCTGCTCTGTTACCATTTAGGATCTTGCCCAAGGCAGTGCTGTGTGAAAAATCCATGCGGTCTCTGGATGATTTCACATGTGGTAGTGAAACGATGTCACCAGTAGAAAACTGACTTTCAGAGGGTTCCTAAAACTAGAAAGGTGTCTGTAGAACAGAAGAGACTCTTTAACAATAGATGAAAAGAGGTAAAGGTCTGAGAAGCTGAACTGACCTTTCATCTTACTCAGCTTTGCCCACCCCTGGTCCTTCTAAAACATAGCAGGAATTAATTGTCAGGGAAGCGTGGAGGTGGGAGCACAGGTACTGTCAGACAGCTTTCAGTTGCTGCTGCTGAGTAGGGGTAATTTTTATAATATTTAAGATAGGTAGTGATTTATTAAAATACATTTTTCCCTGTTGGAATTCATATCTTTGTAGTTCAGGAGTTGCTGAAGAGTTTGCATACCACAAAGGTTATTGTGAAGTGCATGACTTTACATACAGAGTGGTATCAATTAGGAATAATCTTAAGTGTGTCTTGAGTGTATGTGTGCATTTTTTATATTAGTTGTTTTTGGTTTTTTTCCCTCAGGATTCCAGACAGGAATTTAGTGTGTATTGCCTAAAAGTTATACTTCACACATGAAGAAATATGCAGAAATCGTGGCCTTTCCACACAGATAAATAACCAGTTTTTTGTTACAAGAACTGCAGAAATGCTGGGTCTGTTTGCTGTTTCCAGCCTTGGGGAAAGGTGGTCAGAGACAGAGAATTTCAGAGATGCTAAATGTTTATTGTGCAGTTGTCCTGGGCTGTGCTGTAAACATTGTTCTTGTTAAAAAAAGAAAAAAAAAAGTCATGTTGGTGACTTAGGAACTTTTCAGCTTAGTTCTCTTCTATTAGAATATATTTACTTTTTGCCTTTAAATGGCAAAGCTTTCCCTAGGAAATGCATGTTTTTCCCCCTTATTAATGCCTGTTTAAAAGGGCAGCAAGCAACTCACATCTAAAAATTCAGTTCTTGGTAACTTCTGAATAGACAGAGGAAGAAAGTCTGGTGAAACTCTTAATCTTCCCTGCTATCTGCATAAGCTGAAACATGGCTGTATAATTATTTTCTTTCATCCACTGATGTCACTGAGGTTCCTACGCAGACTGAGGGTAGCACATGAAACTGAGTTGTTTTACGTAAACTTTGCATTTTCCATGCCGTGTAAAGGCCCATTGTCATGTACTCTGTGTTCACATTCAGTAGGGTGGGTACAGGCACTTGTAATTTTCTGTTCTCATGAGGAATGCAACAAAAAAGGAACATTCAAATGCACTGGAATTAATTGTGCATTTCCCATTAGTGGTGGGATTTCTAACTTCCAGTTCTGTGACCACAATTTTTTTATTCATTTTAAACCTCTAATGACTTTTAATATATTTTTAAGAACTAAAGCACTAGTGCTTACTTGATAAAATAAAGACATACTAGGAAATATAAATTTATTCTCCTCTTTGGTTTGTATTAATTTAGAACACAGGGTTTATGGACCTTTTACATGGAGGCTATTTATTTCTCGGGGTTTTAAAGAACATATACTCAAAGTACTGGGTTTATTGCATGTAAATGTCAAAATCTTGGAACCAGCTATATTTACATCTGTAGCATTCTCATCTGTTCAGTATATCTAAGCTTCCTTGCTCAAGTCTGGTTTTTCCACATAAAAATGCAAAGGTGTGGACCACATATCCCATGGTTTTATTTGCAACCTTTTAATTTACTTTTTTGCCACAGTACTGTTAATGGTATCAGTTTTATCAATTGTGAAGTTGAATTCACTCATACACTTAGGAAATATTAACTGGAGCAGGTTATATAATCTATACAAATATCAATTAGATGAGATCTGTGCCCACTGCAGTGTGAGCCGCTTGTGCACGGATACCCCTCTGCTTGTTCCTGTGTTCTTGGCTTTGCAAGGAACATTCAGGTAGCGACAGCCTCGCTCTGCTGACCCACTGCAGAGCCCCAGAACAGCTCTGTGCAGGAGCAACAAAGCAGGACCTCCTTAAAGACAGAAAATAAAATCTTAATGAAAGATGAGCACAGTGTGCACTCGGCACTTTCCTGTCTACCAACTGTGAAACCTCCGTGAGATCTGTGCAAGTGTTCCCTCCTTCTTAATAGAGGTGTTCTGTATCCTGTTTTTCATGACTAGAGACTGACAGCTTTTCGAAGTGTTGTAGTGATGAAGAGTCATTAGCTGTGCACCATTCAGGTCTTAAATTGCATCCTTTGTTGTGTTCTTCGCTATTCTTGTAAAATAGTTGGGTATGGTCAGGATCTTGATTCCCAGCACTTCTACTTGCTTTTTATTTTCTTGTTTTGTAGGTTATTCATTTTTTTGTTGAATTATATGTCTTTCTGTGATCAGTTGGCATGGAAACATGGCTCCTTTATAGGCCAGTTGCTTTTAGCATTAATTTGCAGGTACTTGTTTTTGAATGTGAAAATAGAAGCCATTTATGTTCTTCATCATTCCCCATCATTAATACTTGCGTGCTTTCTGATGCAATATAAGTTCTTTCCTTCTGTCTTAGAAAGGAAAATGTGCTCTTTTAAAAGCAGGAAAAAAATAATTACTGCATCATGCGCACTGTATTATGAAGACAGTACTTCACATAAAAATCGTTTTTATACATATAACTTGACAGAATCAGTGAAACAAAGAGTAACAAAATCTTCATTTAAGCCCAGAAACTTCTCAACAGTGCAAAATCATGCCACTCAATTTGTTTTTTATTAATGTGTTGACATTACCCCTCCTTTTTTTAATTTATTTTTAATTGGAAGAATGCCCTGTTTTCTTTTAGGCGGTTGCTGCATTTCACTTGGAAAAGGTTAGAGATTGGTACTGCCCAAAGACAGGGAACACTTTCATTGTTATTTTGTGATTATAGTTAGAGGAGTTTGAAGTTTCTGAAATACCTCAATACTGGCAAAAATCAACTTTTGGACTGCTTTTGTAGTTACTGCAGCAGCATTTGTGGTGATGGGACTTCTGCTGGGAGAAAAACTAGTAGCACTATCACACATCCTCATGAAGAATAGTTAGACCATTAGTGTTTGTTCACATTTCTAGATCTTTGAAACTGTATCTGAATGAATGTTATTTTAAATATAGATAACTAAATGTCTAATTTAAGACCTTCCATAAGCAGACTGTCTGCTTTCAGTGTAGTTGCTTTCAAGTTCTCTAGGATGAGATTCTGTCTCATTCCTAACAGCTACAGACCATTGTCTGAAGAGCTTTGTACAGATTGGATACGCAGAATGAAAGTAAGATTTGAGTTCATTCAGTTTGGCTCATGCCTCTCCATCCCATTCCAGGTTTCAGACACTTTGTTTCCCTCACCATTTCATAGGGAGTATGCAAAACAAATAACTTTAATTGGTACTGCTCATGACTCATTTTACATAATTAATAAACAATCAGTTCATCTGGCCTCTTTGGGTGTAGTACTGTACTGCTTTTCCTTTATTCCTTAAATTAAAATACATGTAGTGCAATTTTAAAAGCATAAGTCTGTGCAGGATTTGACAAATTTCAGTGAAAGAACTACAGGTCTGCATAATAGAAATACTTTGTTCATGCCACTAGTCCTATGTCATGAATTTCAAGGTATTACTCAGCAACCATATGGCTCATTCCCTCTGGACTATTTAAAAAATTTAGCCATAAAATGAAATAAACAAATCCTTATAGGTGTAACCCTCACATTTTCACAATTAGTATTTTCTTTAAATAGCTTTACTGAGAAAGAAATATTTCATTTATTTTATTTTATTTTTTAGTTTATTTTTATTTATTTCATTTCATTGACCAAACTCTTCTACTGAAACTGTTCAGTGCTTTCTTGTAGTTACTTGCCAGTGGTTTTCTCAGAGGCTGAGAAATAGTTTAGTACAGCAGAAGACGGCTTTTGAGAGCAGTTTACAGATGAGATTTTCACTCACCATGATGCAGCTGTGAAATGTTGGGCCTTGCCACTTCCTGTGTGACAGTATCTCATGCAGAATAAAACCATTTCTCCCTTCTTACCCACCCCCCCTCCTCCTCTCATAAACAAATGGGCCTGTTGACAGAGAAGAGTGAAAAATAGATGGGTCCCACCCTTTTATCATCTCCGTGTACTTGCAGATTAACTGGAGAGAAGATGCACTAACCTACTTTTTCCCTCCCCATCCTTCCCTGCAGTGCCTAATGGCATTCCTGGTCCAGGAAGAACCACATCGAGGATAAAACTCCCACTATTTATTGACTTAATCCCCATATTGAATCGTAATGTTTCTGGCTTAGATTGATCTCTTCTTTCATGTTCTCTCTGACTAATATTCAGTAACCAGCACAGCCTCTTTCTACATGTTTTTAATTCTTTAATCAGGTTGTTGTGTGTGGTTGGTGTCCTCTCTCAAATTCATTTTTCCACAGGTTGAGTAGACCACTCATTGAAATGGAAGACTTCCTTTATGATGGGAAGCTTTCCTGTATTCTGCTGGGCGTCCTTGTCAGACCTCCCAGAGAATTAAGCTTATAAATGTGTTGTCCTTTAAATATTTTTGACATAAAAGTTTAATTTTATGAAGTATTTAGTGTGCTTTAAGGAATATGTAGTTCTGGTTGAGTATTTTATCTAAGCCCCTGAGAGTCACATTTCACAATATTGTGAAGGTGTAGACTTTATAAGGAAATAATGCTAATTATTAAAAAAAAAATAAGAGAAAGCACAGGTGGATTTTCCTCTTAAAGCATTTAACTTATTGACCAACACCTGCTCATTCACTGTTGATATGTGCCTTATTTTAATCTGATTTGCAGTGCAGACCTAATAACTTACCCTCATTTGGGCTACTCAGGGATGTAGAGTTTTCACCACAGAGTTATTTTTCAGATTTCATTTGTTATCCTCAGCACTTGTTTATCTCTTCCTTTTGTAACTGAGCTGATAGTCCTGAGTGAGGAGGGGCAGGAAGAATGAAAAGATTGATCTGAAGAAAATATTTTAAGAGCTACAGTTTCCTCTGAAATAAGTTGTACTGTCAAAGTACCTAATAAGCAAAAAGAGAGTGACAGTAACCAAAGTTAGTGGGCAGAAGTATAACTTAGTTTTCTCCTTTTGCAGGGTTACACCTGCATTAGTTTAGTTTGCTTTACATCCAGAAAATAGGGAAAATAGTGTGTTATGGAGACCTGTAACTCTGTCACATCTGGATCCCCAGTGCAAGGAATTAGCTTCATGTTCCATGATGTTCTGGAAAATAGTCCTATTGGTTCCTGGGAGTTACCCCATAGCTGTTGTATTGCATGGGCAAGCACTCAGCTGTCATTCTCTCCCAGTTTTTCAGAAATCACGGCCAGTAGAAATTACTTGGGCTCACTTTGCAGTATCTTTCTCTGTTCCATGTCCATTCTCTGAACAACAGAATGAGTTTCAAGATATGCTTTGAGTTCTCTTTGCCTGTGCTTGGCGATTGTTTGATTATCTTTGAATGATAAAATTCCAAGTAATTTGAGTGTTTCCTCTCTCCTTCCAGAACCACAGTGCTCCTGCAGCCTTTCAGCATGCTGCTGTTTATCCTGCTACTGTCATCCCTCCTGTTTCTAATTTCAAAAAAGGTAGAAAAATCATAGCCTAAGGTTTCTTTATTTTGGATTTTTTTTATTGCATCCAATCGAAGGGAAACCAGAGCATTGTAATGGCTTCTCAGACTGTTGCAGTCTATATTTTGTTTCACAAGGGGTCCATTTTTTGTAGCTGTCTGTTTTTCACAAACTGTGTTGCTCAGAAGTCTAAGGCTGTCACTGGGAGAGGGGGAGATGACATTTGTGTGATGCACAGACGTGCCGTGGGCAGATTTTGTAAATGCCTCTGCCTGCAGATTGGCGGACACAGGAGCTGGAGCAAGTTTACATTTTTAAGCTAAAACATACACTGGAATAAAACTACAAACTGTTGTCTTAACTTCATTTGCGGGGAAATATAATAGTGAATTAATTTTCCAAAATACACCTCTCAATCACACCAAGAATACACAGTCAGAGAGGTAACGTGGCAAGAAATCTGTGTGAAGAGTACCTTGGTACCCTCTTGCCTTAAGATTCGGTAATTCTTAATAGTAGATTCAATAATTCCTTTTATAATACTTTCCTGCAACTGATGTTTTTAGCACTGATAAATGTTTTATCCAATTTACAGAGATAGAACATGATTTATGCCCTGAAAAATTTATAATAATCTGCAAAGCATTTTAGTGCATGTGAATAGACTCTTTTCAAGTTGAAAATGCTTAAACTGCAAAGACTAAAAGGAACTATAAAGCTTAGTGAAAAAATGCAAATATGGGTCATTTTTAAGCACTTCTAACTTTTCACTAGTTCAGTGGAAAGCATCTTAAAATGTTCAAAAACCTTCCCTAAACCCCTTTAGCATGTGGTATGTGTGGGAAGAAATATTTTGCTTCTCATCAAGTCATGGGAATAACTCCCAATTTTAACTCTGTTTTTCAGTACAGCTCTAACTGTGATGTTGGGACCAGAGCCTTTGTAATTGAAACTCATATCTGTACTTGAAGAAAAGCTCAGTAGAACAGCTCTCTTACACCATACACTTTGGTTATATTATGATTAAATGTAACATGATAATATAAACCCAGCTTTTGCCTTAAACTGCATGTTTTATTTGGCACTCAGACTGTTGTTACTGGCCCATTATCAGGGAGCCTGTCATTTTTATACATCCTGTTTGCTTACCTTCGAAATGAATATTTTTTCAGAAAAAGATATAAAAGATATTATTTAAGGAGGATCCTGGACGGGAGGTTCAGGACTTTGATTTCATTATGCTCCAAATGTTCTCATTTTGCAGCAGCACTGTTTTCTAGTTTGTAATCATCATCCATTTTCTTAATACTGAATATTGACAGAGAACAGCAGAGTTTAGTGGCTGTGGGAGGAACCAGAAGGGGAGAGAAAGCTTTAAGGAGCCCTTTGCAGAGGTTCAGCGTTGGCAGAGTTGCTTTGGTTTTCAGAAGAACATAACAAAGTGTAACTTGAGGGATTTTATTATCCTTGTTTACCAGAAACATTAATACTGTGTTGAATTGCCTTGTTTTAATTATGCTGGTCTTAGAAGTCTGGACTGTGTATGTATATATGTATTTGGTTTTTAGAAGGTTTTTTAGCTGTCTATCATAGAAGTTTCCAGGTCTTCTCCCTTCTCCCCATCCCTAAACAAGATCACAGTATTCCTTTTTTTTTGCTGTTTCACTGCAAGGATTGCTGACACATACAGCATCATGATGTTCCGCTGAGATGGTGGTGAATCACATTTGATGCTTTCCCAAAATAAAAAAGGTTCAGGAGTTATAAAGAAATTGGAGAGGTCAGTGTTCAATATATGCAGTATTGCCGCACTGTTATTTTTAGTGTCATTTGAGTGTGTTCTACTGACCTCAAAAAAAAAAAAAAAAATTAAATCTTGTGAAACTAATTTGATTATCCAAGGCCCCACACTTGCTTATCTTCAGACTTTTTGATAAGGAAAATAAGGAGTGTCCCAGGTAATAGTTTAACGTTCTTGGGTCAAAGTACAGGTGTGCTGTTAGAGAAATTGCTTTCGGTGTTTGGGATCAGAATAAAGGAAGCCTTTGATGTTGGCTCTGCTTGGGTTATTGGGTTTCTTTCTTGGAGGCAGCATTCTTTACAGCATCTAAAACACGAGAAAAGAAGGACAGAGAGAGTAGCCATTAGTGCAGTCTACATTCAGAAATTTTATGTTGTAATAAATACTTGCCAATGTCCTTAAAACATAATGTGAAATTAATACTCTGCAAGGAGTTGCACTGACAATGCTAGAAAGTGGTATTTTATCCCACAGCATATTTGCAGCTCAGACAGTGGTTTAAAACAAAGCAAACAAAAAACCCCAAACCTACTGGAATAAAATAACTTGCTGTAAGAGTAACATTTTTGGAGGAGAAAATTACTGTTTTCTTATTTTTTCTACATAGTTCAAATACATAATATTTTACAGGCACATCAAGAGTCATTCCTTAAGGGAGTTGCATTTTAAATTAACGTTATGTGGCTGTTCAGCTTTTATCCAAATTACAGCCAAGATGCCAGTTCTGATAACTTGATTTAAAAGGAGAGAGCAGTTCTTGCTTGCTTTGTACTGAACACGTGGCCAAAGGAGCGAGGGTAGGGGCCACTGAGGTGCTTCCCTTCATGTGCAACACAGCCCTGTTTTGCCAGCCTGTTTAGGCTTGTGTTATTCATCCTAAGAGTTGTCCTGAAAATCTCCAGTCCCACTTCTTCCATGGAAAGTGTTTCAGTAAGTCTTGGCATGATCTGTATTGTTACTGGAATGGCTCGGGGAGTTAATCATTCTGCTGCAAGTGCAATTGTTGAAGCAGATTGTTTTTCCAGTTTTTGCCAGCAGGAATTTTCTCTCCTTTTTTTTTTTTTAAGTCACACCCACCAACCTATAAAGTTTATGGTCTGAAATATAAGCTCAGTTGTATTTTAAACTAGTTTGGGAGTGTGCTAGGGTGGGTTACCCCCTCCAGTTGCCATGATCAGCCTGCTCCGTAGTTGTCCTGGGAGAAGATGAAAGTGGAGAGATATGCTGATACATACCCAGCATATGGTGAGCTGTGGGAACATTTGTGATGCAGACTTGATTCATGCCTTCAGTTCTTTGTTTTGGAGAAGCTGTCCCATCAATAACTGGGGAAGTGATGTCCACAGTCATGGTGAACGTGGGTGCTGAGGGCCATCATTCTCAGTTTGGTTGATGGTTAATTGGTAGGGACTGTCCCCATCTTCCCTGCAGTGATTCCTGTAAGTTACCACATAGTTTGTGGATTTTGCCACAATGTCTGTGGGCAGGGGCATTCCCCAGTCACCGCAAAACTCACAGAATAAGTAACAGAAGTTGGCAGCCTTAGCCACGATTTCTCTGGAGCTGGGATTGTTGGGAGTGAACTCAGCTAGGGCAGCTTCACCATTGACCATTTATTTATCCCCTCCTCCCTCTTCCTTATTCATTAATAAAGCTAAAAATATTTGAAACAGTGAAATATTCCCTGTGGACGGGCACTAAGATGCTGCATATCTAGGGAAAGCTCAGTCCTTCAGCATGTTTTGCCTTTCTCTGGAATTTGTTTTCATGTATCTGTTGCTTGAAAGCAGTGCTTCTGCAGTGTTGGGTTTTGTGTATCTTATTGCAGATACTTAGACTTACTGCTTTTGATACTTGATATAGTTGTTACTGAATATTGTTATTTGTTTTCCTTTGTGAAGGGTGATAGAAAATTAAAACATTTTACCATAGCTCATGATGCTGTTGCTGCTTGTTTATTTGACATTAAATAGGTGTGATTCATATTGTTTTCAGTCTTGTTTTGAAAAGTATTAGTTAAGATTAGGCATATCGTTACAACATGCTCCAAATATGTAATTTGAGTAATTTTTTGACAGATGTGAAATACTTCCAGTTTTCATGTGGATGCTTGAAGTACATACAAAATGTTGCCAGATGGTTTTGTTTCCCCTTATGAGAACTTTATTTCTGATCACAGGCTTTCAAGATGCGCCTTGTGGGACCTTTGGTTTTTGTACCCTGACAGTCACTTAGGATTTTATGTGGGCACTGACAGATGTTAGACAAATAATAGCAAAATTACTGGATGTTTAAAAAAGAGTGGGTGGGGATCACTATTTAAAAACAAAACAGAAACCCGTATCTCACAATTGTCAGAATGATGTCTGAGAGTGGCAAGCCTGCTTGCTGTGTGAGCGTGGAAAAGGAATGAGGAATTGTGATTCGAGTTCCAGTAATAGCAGGGAAATGTGGAATTTTCTAAAGAGAAATCATTGGCTTATTTTGTTTTGATTGTACCAAAAGGGAAATCAAGGAAGAGCATTGTCTGCAAATACTGTGCTGAGGCCTTTGTGTAGCGATTGCTTGGGGTACCCCAGGCTGGTTTCTGCCAGGTAGTGAAATAATGATGTGGTATGTGCAGAAATGTAAGTACCATGGAAGTCTGTGGACCGGGGGGTAATTACACAGCGGTGTTGGTTTTACATGGTGTAAGGAATGAGCTGTGAGTGTCCTGCAGAGCGCTGGGTGCGTTTCAACCCGCGCCGTCACCAGGAGGATACAGCGGGGTGTGACTGCTCTGCACATCACTGGGTCAACACAGCACAGGAAACCACTTGTATTTTTCTTGGTCTCTTGCAAATTAAAAAGAAAAGAAGGAAGATGACTTGTTTTTACTGAGTTTGTCCAAATAAAAAGCATAGGCGCCAACGTTACTTGTGTGCTGTGCTCTTCCAGTAAGGCTTCGATGTGCTCAGCGTTAACCTCCGAGCCCTGGGGACTTCCACAGGGACTGCACACACACCTCACGTGCAGCTCCTGCATTCCTCCTGTGAGGTCCAGGTCTTGGCCCTTCGAAAATCAGGTTGGGATTGTTCCTATAAATTTTAATAAGCCTTGCAGCAGGTTCCTAAAATCTTAGGAAATGTAGTTAGAAGCATTAAATGAGGTGAGAAAAGAAGGAAATTAAATTTAATCTGCTAAGTAGTGTAGTCTTCTGAGGGTGGCTGTCACTTTTTTGTACATGCCCCTTGTTGGTGGTCTTTATTTAAAAGGTATTCTCCCCTGTACTCCACTCCAGTCCCATATCCCAAATCAGGGGAGATTGCATTCTGCTTGTGTTGAGGGCAGCAGCAAAAAATGTTGGCTCAGATTCTGGTGGAATCAGGACATTTTTGTGTTGCATATTCAACATCTAAATATGCTGAATATCAAAATACTGAAGGCTGGTAAGCGTTCTTTTTTTTCTTGCATCCATTTTCCTGGTTCTCATACCTGTGTTGTATTTTAAAGTTTATTTCTGATGGTTTGCTCTTAGAGTTTTCCTCTACCTTGAAACTCAATGTCACTTGAGTTCACAGTGCACAAAACCATGAGACTACCAGAGCAAAGTCCAAAGTTTAAAAATGCATGATAGGTCATGAACCTTAAAATATGTTTTTGAAGTATGATGTTTCTAGGAATTTTAATAGTGCATGTTGGCAAATCTAATTCACAACAGCTTCTGTGTTCGTGTTATGAGGAGGATATTTTTTGTTTGTTTTGACAACTCGTTCTTACTTGAATTAATATTAGCATTTATTTTTGAAAAACATGCACATTTTTTTGAGGGTTTATGGTAAATAAGTGACAGCTCTCACCGAATTTACACCTAGGTAAGAATATAAAGTAAAGGTAAATGCCCCAGGGGATTAGGCTCATGTTGCATGTGCAAGACTGTAAATCAGTTGAACATCCAGCCTGTCATTTTCAGGTCTTGTTTTTGTAAATATTGATTAGATTTTTCAGTATTTTGCATTTTGTTAAAAACATAAATCACTTTGATGTTTTACAGTGTACAAAGAAAAGTTTTGTAACACAAATCCTTTGAAAAGGACATTGTCAAGGGGTTTTTCCTGCTTCTTTAATCTTTACACTTATAAGAATCCCCAGAGATGTGGCAACTCTCCTTTGCAAGGCTGCTCTCCTCCATTTCATGTGCCTGTTGGATTGTCATTATAGGGTTACTGATAAGTGTTGTGCTTTTTGGCATTGATGTGTTTTTCAGAAAAAAAGAATTGAAGCATTTGTTTTGAAAAAAAAAAAAAAGAAAAACACATTTAAAGAATTACATGGACTTTGCAAACAGATTTAAGAAAATGAAAGGTAGGTCAAATTTTGGGCCTATGAACCTGACAACGTCCTTTAGTTAATTTAACATGTATGCCTTGTATGAGACATTCCTGATCCTAATGATGTTACATTAATCAGCAGCAGAAAAATGTGAAAATGACGTTAATCATCATTAATCCTAATGGCTGTGCTTATTGCATTTAGGTCTGTTTTCTAATGTCAGCAAACCGTGGCAGCCTCTGTTATTTGTACAGTGATCACTTCAGTTAGTCAGCTCATACCATGAAAGATTGTTTTGGAAAAGGTTTAAAATATATTTTAACAGCCTAGGGTATGTCAGGGAGAGCTTTCTTACCCTCCAGTTGTGAGTATACCTAATGGCATTGACTTCAACTCTTCCCCCTTGGAGCATAGCACAAATAAAGCACCTTTGCTTCAGGAGCAACGGGAGGTACAGGTTGGATTTGGGAGCAGCGAGGACACTACCCTGCATAGGCAGCTGTTTTTCTTTCTAGTTTAAAAGAATACATGTTGTTCTGAGGTGGTTCTGATCATTTGCAAGTCCCCATGGTGCCAGTGGTGTAGAGGTAAAATAATTCATGTCCCTTCCTCTCCTGTTGTGTTCCCAGAACTGGACAGTGAATTCATTAATCCTCTTGTTTGTGGGACCCACCTCAGTTGAAGTTCTTGTGCACAGGGCTGGCCTCCTCTTGGGTTCTGCAGCTGAAAACTGCAGATTTTCAGATTGCAAGGTTTTTTATGTAAAAGTTGGACTAGAATAAGGTTTTGATAGTTTCTTTTCTCCCCCAAGAATGCTGGCCCAACCTGCAGCTGTGCAAGGGCGCTCTGCTGTTGGTTACTCAGGTGGTGAATAGCTGCAGCATACAGACAGCTGCTCTGTCTGTGTGTGCACCTCATACCTGGTATTAATTTAGGAAAATTACAGCAGTCACTGGCACAGGAGCTGCTGCTGGGGCAAGAGCTGCACCACCAGGTTACGTCCATATCAGTGGGGAGGAGGGGGCAGAAACCCCAAACTAATAGCTGCATTAGAACTGTCAGGGAAACTTTGGGGTTTTGCTTAAATACATTTAGATAACCTTAAGGGCCTGACTTCCACCCATCAAAACCAGCAAGTTCAGAGTTAAGGCTTCTCACTCCATCTCTGGTGCTCCAGCAGGGAGGGGGTATTGCAGACCACACACTCTCCCTGGATCCCTGCTCAGCCAGGCAGAGCCTGGGCCGTGCAAGTGGTGCCCACTGCTCCAGGTATGTGTATGTGCAATGCTCCTGTTGTCCTGAGCAAGGTGCCCGGTGTGCCTCGACACTCCACTGCTCTCCCAGGTGTGTTGATGGCCTGTGGCAGCACAGCAGGCGTGGTGGAAAGCCAGCAGCCAAAGGGGGAAGGGGACAGATGCAGTGAGAAGCTTTAACTTCGAGTTTCCTGCCTTCTGCGAGCACGAGTCAGACCCTTAATGTTGTTTTAATGTATTGTTTGTGTTTAATTTTTAGTAAAAATTTGAACGCCATCCAGGCTACAGAGGTTGCAGTGGATAAGAAGTTTAAAAGCTTTGGTTCAAGATTACAGGAGGCTGCAAGAAAAATTAAAGACATGGAAATGAGGATGGAATGACAGGCTGCTATTTTGCCTCAGAATACTGAAGATTGTAAAGCATTGAGAAATCGAATTCATGACCCTGGAAATCAAGCTCAGATTAAGAAATGTCAGGTTGGTAGGGGTTCCTGAAAGTCTTGAGTTAGGATAAACTGAGATTGTTTTCCCATAATGAAAGATTATAGGATGTGGGGGTGGATGGTATAATTTTTGTTATCTGTGTAATGTGAAATGCAATACCATATACTTAAATAAGCCAGCTAAGTTAGATTATTTGTTTAAATTAGTTTCACATTTGTGGTGTGGAATGTCACTTTTGACCGCTTTACAGTTATTTTTCTCTGGCACAGAGTTGCGTGATTTATTGTAAATGCAGGCATGGAAAATACTTCTCTTAAATACACATTGCTTTCTTCTGCCTCTCTCAGGCTCTGCTGGGAAGCCAGAGGCTTGGTGCACTATGACATTTCTAGATAAGAAGTGGACAGAACATACCTATCTGGTGGAAGAGGAAGGGGTTTGTTCTAAAGGTTTTGATTCATAGTGAAGCCGTGTCTTTCCGAATGTGAACTTTAAATAGTGGCTCTTCTGTGATGAAGTCACTGAGTTTACTTAAGTGTTGAATTATTGCCTGCGATTCACAGACAGGATATTTAGGCAGAAAGATTGTGCAACAGGAAGTGTATGCTGAAGTTCAGAAAGGATTTTGGCAAGCAAAGGTTTGTAGGGTTTTCATGGTCAAGGTCACTGGATGTATTTGAGTTCTGGGGATTTTTAACAAAAGTCTTTATCTTGGGGAGGGTTTGTCCTTCTAGTTGTATTTTGACTTCTGTCTGTGCTTTGGGGGTCGGTCTGGCATTCCCCTTAGCACTGATGGTACACAGGTAACTTGGCTGAAATCTTTGGATTCACTGGTGTGAGGGGAAAACCAGACCACACCTTTATGTATTTTAGGGAAGTCACTGTGTGAAAGGGCTATGTTTCGTGCTGTTACAGTTCATGGTTTTCTGAGATAGCTCTAGTCAGATAAGTGTTTCTCAGAAGTGAGAGGTTTTAATTCCATGTGTTTTGTGCTTGGACTATATGTGCTCTTCTGTTGACAGAGATGCTTTAGTTGTAGCTCATAGGGAATCATCTGCCATATTTTCCCTCATTCATCTACAATGACTTCAGTATCAAAAGTTCTGGGTTTTTTTAATTTCAGCTAACATTCAAACTGGTCATTGAAGTTCTGGCTTTGCTGTATTGACAAGGCAATGACCAGAGCATTTCAGTTCTAAAATGAGCACAGTTACTCTAAGCAAAATGAATAGTACTTGCAATGTCATTTTTACGTTTGTTTCAAGACTAAATTGCATTTTAGTAATGCTGTTACATATACTGCTTTGAAAGAAACATGAACAAGTCTATAAAATGCTTTGTCTAAGAGGGTTTTTTTAAACTAAATTTAGTGTAGGGTTTTAAAATTAAGTTCCCATTAAAGGATAGTAATTGTTGTCTGATTAACTATGTAGCTTTATGTTGTATATTCATGTGGTGTTCCTGACGTGTACCACATTACTAGTACGTGGTTTGTCTATTAAACATGACTGTATGAGGGTTATGTGGCCATTTCTCATTCAAACAGGTATCAGTAATAAGTTACCAAGATGCACAGTTTTCAAACATTATATTTAAAGGGCTCCCATCTCATTTTGGTGGCTGGATGTTCCTGAAAGAATATGTGTACTAGAAGCATTTCTAAGCATATCTCTCACAGTAGAGGTTAGGAGTGGGTGTTTTTACAACAGAGCATAGTTTCCATGGGTGTTGTCCCTATGGAAAACTTCGTGGTGAGTACTTTTAACATCTGAATGCTTCTGTGCTATGGTGAGAGTACTGCAGAGTCTGTCCATTGGCATCATCAGATGTTGGGAGATGCTGTGACTAGAACAGGAAGGAACCAAATGTAGTGACTCTTGTTCTGTCTTCTTTACCTATTCAAACAGCTTCTATACCTGAAGAACTTAAATACCAGATTGTAGTAGGGCTGGGCTGTCATCCTGATTTGGTTGAGGGTGGACATGGAGTTTATGGGTTGAGGCTGGACAACTGAGAGGCACTGTGAGGGCAGGAGTCTCCTGAGCTGTTCCCCTTCAGCCCAGACCTGAGCCTGGTCCCAGTGGAGCTGCTTCTGTTGACTTGTGAAGATCTCTTTTCCCAGCAGCTGTTTTTCTTCACCAGATACCTTGTACAGCTGGGATTCTAATAGTTTTCCATCCACTTAAAGTGCAGTTACCAGTCTTTCAGGGCTTGCTTTCTGTCCGAGTCTGGTACTTAAGAGGCAGGGATTGCTTGTAGAAGTTAACTGGGGAACTTCAGTCATTTTCATTAATGTTGGACTAACTTGGATTATCAAGCAAATATGCAATGTTTTAAAATTCACATTGCAACAAAACTGTGTTGAAATTTGCATGTAAGAAAGATCTAGCCTTCTTCACTTTGCAGCGTTTAAAACTTATCTTAAAAGAGGAAGAAAAAAATTGTACTTTTGGTTTTGCTTTTCCTTATCTCTTCAGGAAGTCCCCTTTTTCCCACCCACATTTAACTACTTTTGTGTAAATGTAACGGTTTAATATTATTCCCAGTTTAATATTATTCTGTTAAGGAGTGTTGTGTATTTATACCATCTATACTGTTAAAAAGATACTTTCTAAATATCTTAAGGATTACTTTTCATTTCAAGACTCTGTAAAGAGAATATAAATGAAGTCTTCAGTTTGGACTGATTTTCCTGGCCACAGATACTTACAGTGCATTTCTTTGTCACTCCACAATGTTCCAAGTGTAATGTTGGTTTAGGGAGGGATGTTTTGTTCATGTTTCATAAGAGTTTTCAGTAGTGGATTAAGTATGATGTGTTTGACTAAGCTATATAGGACTGTTTTGTAAAACTTTTTAAGCCTAAGCAGACCTACATAGATCAGCAATTAGCCTCTAAACTTGGACACTGGATTCTCTGTAAATGCAACATTTTGCTGCTGTAGGCTTTTTTCAGTTCAGTTTTAGTCTCAGCAGAATCATCATTATGTATGTAAATTGAACACTCAAATCCTCACCGAGTTACTTATGATATTCCATAAGCTACACTCTTGCAAGCCTGGGCAAGATATTTCTCACTTTGTCTAGAGCTCACAAAGGTGTGGAATCCAATCAAAACATGGATAAGAAAGCACAGGCACTTCTTAATACTGCAGGAAAGATGTATCTTTAGAAACCGAATATACTATTCCCTTAGTGGTTTTATCCATCTTTCATTGTTCAGCCTCCTGAACCTCCATGGGATTTTTTTCTTAGGTCCTTCTGTGTTTGGTTGGCTGCTGAGTGTAAACTTGTCCCTCTTTTTATGATCAGTCGTTGAAATCTTTTTCTGCCATCAGAATGAACAGCCTAGCTGTAACCTGCTTTTAGTTACACTTGCGTGGCTTGAGTAACAGGTGTTCTCTGTTTCTTTGCAGGCATTCGACCTCCGATCATGAATGGGCCCATGCACCCGCGCCCCCTGGTAGCGCTGCTGGATGGCAGGGATTGTACAGTAGAAATGCCTATTCTGAAGGATGTAGCCACAGTGGCATTTTGTGATGCCCAGTCTACACAAGAAATTCATGAAAAGGTAATATTCAAGAATTGAAATTGAGGTGTTTTGGGGGACGCAGATATTTTAATGATTCGGATCAGACCGAGTGTTGTGTCAGCTCTGACATTGTGTTGGATGTTGCATTTTAGTCACTGGCTCATCATCTCACTCAGTGAGTGAGTTGCTGGTCATTTCCAATAGGTCATGAAACATGATGATGAAACAAAGATTGAAATGTCTTTTACGCTTGTGTGCTGTATCTTTGTCTGGATGTTGTCCCTGTGATTACCTACTGAATTAGTTGCATGGAGAGAGTTATTTCTAAGGAAAATATTATTACATGGTATTTTGAAATGCTCCTTGGAAACATTTCTGTTACTCAGCCTCTGTCTGGAAAGACAAATATCAGTATTGGACTATCTGTATGGGGAGCTTTCTAATACCTTTGTTTAGCCAAGAAATTATGCAGGTCGGGTTAGGCAGCCTTGTGTGCTGAGAGTGGTCGCTGCAGAAGAGTTTCAGAACAAATGGTAACCCGAAATTCATGTGAAAATACAGTGAATGAGAACCTAACTTGAGATCACGTGCAAAGAAGTGAAAACTTCTCACTCTTTGTTCATAATTGGAGCTGCAGAGATAGTGTTTGTTGGGGGCTTTGAATAAAATAAAGCTTAATTTATAGCATTCAAAGACGATATATTTTAGGTTTTTAATTTAGAGAAATATTCAACCTGTGCTTTTTTTCTCAGTTCCCTTTTATATTGTCAAGAGTTAAAATGTGCTAGAATGCCCTGTTTCTGAGTGGGTTTTAGCACTATTAAAAAGTTGCTTTCATTTTACTGTTTTCCTATCTCGCACCAGTGTCAGAAGTTTAATACATGAAATAGCTGGATTTCATTTACAAGAACTAAGTGGCATATGGAGAATAAGAAATATAAATGCTGTTCCACTTTTAGTAGCAGATCACAGCAGTCTGCTCTTCATATGAACACTGTAACGTTGGCAACTGCACCACCTGTATAGTTTTATGCTTTGCTTACTGAAATTAACATCATTTACTTCTGGTGCATCAAGAGTGAGGAATTCCTGTCTGCCATAAATGCCTTCCAGAGAAACACTGGATATTTTCTGTTACCAATATAGTAAAGGAACTTTTCAGGTCCTGGGAAAGAAAGTCAGTGTGTGTTTCTCAAATTGTAGCTTTGGAAAAGCATTTAAGTAGCAGATGAGTGACACAGGTAATCTGTTGCTGATCTTCACAAGAGGGTTATATTGAGGGGATTATACTAAAGCTGACATTGTTTTGCTTTTTATTCCACAAAAATAATTCATTCTCAGGGAGCTCAGTAATGCATCAGGAGTATTTGCATATTTTCACTAGCTGTCAGTACACTGCCATAATACAGATTTTCACTTGTCTAGAGGATGAGATAGTCCAAGAACATGTGGGTTTTCAAAGTACCATTGTTCTGCCAGGTAATAAATTTCTGCAACAAAAATAACAAACTTTAATTCATTATCATAGTGTTGTATTACTTTAACATAGTATGAGAGATGAGTTTTATGAACTGTTGAGCCCTGTTCACTTCTGTGTGAAAAGTGTTCACTGTTCATCTGCAGTAAAAAATGGCTATTTTTCAACTGTCTTTAGAGTTATAGTAGAAAAATACCTGTATTTTAGTACTGCTTGTATAATACCTTATTTGGGAATGGTTCGCTATTAAATGTAAAATTGTTTGCACTAAAAGTTTTAAAATGAGAAGTTGCATATTTAAAGCAGTATCCAAAATGATCATGTATTTATAAATGCACATTCCTGGCCATACTAAATGATGCTGTCCTGCTAATTAAAATGCAAATTTTGATAATGGATATTAATTTGCAAAAGGCCGTTCCCCATTGTGAAAGACGAGATGACTGAAAATCAGGAGAAGGTTTAGTGTTGACAAGAGCTTGCTGAAAGCAGAAGGTGAAATTTATTTTTTCTTTCATATTTTATGTCTTTAAGAGGAGCTACTGAATTAATAGGGTAGCAGATACAGATGTGCTTAATCTGAAGTTGCAGGAGGCAGGCCAGACTTGGAAGTTTAGGATGGGGTTTGGAAGAGGTGATTGATATTGTTAGATACTATTAGATGGGTGACTGTAGGTGAATGTAATCGGGGGTGGGGGGAGGAACCAAACATGAACTGAGGATGGGATGGGGAGGAAAGGAGTTAAAGACTGCAAAAGGATGGCTCAGAGAGTAAGAACTGGTATTAACTCACTTTGTGTAGTGTGGAATGGTGATCACCAGGGTGAGAGGAATGGACATTCTGGACCTGGAGAAGGGATTTCTGCTGGTCATGAGAAGGTTTCAAGGACAGGACTGGTTTAAAATAGTGTCTTTTCAGTATTTTAAGGAAATAGCATGAAATGGGGATTTGTAGTAGTCTGTGAGACAGCAAAGCAGAAGCTAGGTATTTTTTTCATAGAGGAGCAAGGCAGTTGAGAGATTTTAACACATACAGAAATGAGGTAAAAAATGAGGATTTGAATGCTCTTTGCAGAATCAAAAGCAGGATGTTACCAAATACTGATAAACCTTACTGTGTGTGCTAAGTAAAGTTTTCTTTACTATGTGTGCTAAGTTTTCTCCAAACTGGTTAATGCCCAAGTTGCAGTTCTGGAGCAATTCCTTTATGCCGAGAGTTCATTTTTTGATCACTTTTTATGGCTGAGAAGATTAAAGTATGGAAAAAAAGTAACTAGTTTAAAGTCACAGGTAAATAATAGCATATATTAGAACTCTGCTTCATCTCAGGTCAAAGCATTCGTTCCCCATTCCACTGCATTGGAAGGTGACTTGGATGGTGAAGATACATCTCCTTTCTTTGGAAAATCAAGCTGCCAGTGCTTAAGTGAATACTGGCATTTAGTGAGAGTGACCCAAGGTTTTGAAATAGCTCTGTAGTTAGAGGACCCTTATTACACTTCTTCAGAAATCAGTCATGTGTAAGGTTTTACTGATTTTGGTTTGTTTGTTTTTTTCCCATTCTCCCTAAAAAAAGCAGATTGTTTTCATGCCAGTCTGAAGACTGCAATAGATGTGTTTATCCCCTAACCCCTAAGTTCTGTTTGTTTTGTAGATATTGAATATGACTGTGTGAAGCTGAGCATTACATTTGTCAAACTGTGTCATAGGATAACTGGGAACTGGGTTCATTGTATCCTATCAGGAAACTTCTGTCATTTAGGGTAAAAAAATATTCTAAGATTTCAGTGTTTAAATTACGTACTTTTGAGTGATTACATTAATGTTGATAAAAGTTACTCACTGTGCTTAAACTGTCTTTTATTTTACAATTAACGATGTGTAAATAAGATCTCTCAGTAACCATCCAAGACTGCTTCCAAGTGTACGTGGTGTTTTGGTTTGTTCTGCCAAAAACACAGTTGCTCATCCAAAAAAAATATTTGAAAATACTTAGCTTGCTTCCATCCTCATTCCAGGTCAGCTTCCTTTTTTCTCTATCTTGTTGTCTGTCCCCCTGTTTTTTCCCCAATTCTTCTTCCTTCCAGTGCCATTCATGCTCTGTCCCTTTTCCTGGCTCCTTGGCATCTTACCCAGCACTCCCGATTTCTACAGTGTTGCTGCTCCTTTCCACTTCTGCACCTTTGAAGGCCGGACAGACTCAAGCACACCCTTGAGGTCTTTGTGTTGCTGAAGACTTTTTTTGAAATTCAAGTTCCTTACTCTTTGGGCTTCCTGACCTTTGCTGTATGTTCTGTAACATGGAAGTGCTGTGTAGATCCAGAGGGCTAAACATAAACAACGTGTGCAAGAGCTGGCAATGGACATCTTGACCAAGCAGAGAGAAAACAGTGACTCTTGCAAACCCAGATGAAAAGGCAGGAAGCACAACTAATTAAGAATGGTCTATAAAGCAAAATGTATAGCCTGGAAAGAAGTCAAGAGTTTGAAGCTGAGTATGTTTTCTCCGTCTCTCTTTCTGTAATTATGTGATTTCCTACATCAGGTAGAAGAAAAAAATGTGCATGTTTAACTGGATTTACAGCTTCAAGCAGATACCCAGTTCACCAGAACACTGAAGTGAATAATGTTCTTGGGTGGGAGTGGGAAAAAGGTCTGTCTGGTAAACCTCTGCCTCAGCCTTAGCAGTGATTGAGGTGGAAGGTGTCAGATCCCTTGACTCCTGCTTTATGAACACAAAATAAAACCATCTCCAAAGTGATATTGCATTTCAGTATTTTTAGTTTGGAGTTTAAAAACATTGAAAGCTCAACTTCCAGTTCAACAGTGAAGGACTTGAATTTTCAATCACTCTTTTACACAGGAATTAAATGTAGAAACAGTTCCACTGATGACAGTTTTATCTAAGACCATTTCAAAGAAGAGCTGAAAAGCAACAAATGTTTTGAAACTGAGACAAACAAATTGAGAATAATGTTGTTGTTCAGCTCTTTGATTTGTCCCTGTTATAGCAATGGTTAAGTAAGATAATTTTTTCAGCTTCCAATTCTTTGTTTAGCAGTAAAGCTGCAATCTTGTGTTTACACCATCAGTGCTGTTTATATTCATGATGCAGTTGCAGCATTTAGTTTTCCATCAAATTTAAATTCTCAAAGAACATAGATTGTGAGGAAGCAGCGTTGTTCTAAACAGTAATGTATACTTGGGAGTAAATTGTCACCTCGGAGCTGATCCAAATCCTTGTAAAATTACTGAAACTGAATGAGCCTTGGATCACATTCCTTATGAAAGACTTTGAAAACATTAACAAAAGGAAACCCTAAGTTTTACCTCATTATACACCAAAGCAGTGGACCTTTTCCAAATTCCAAATTCAGTGGCCCTTCTCCTGCCATCAGTTGGAATTTGCAGTGGCAGTGCTGCAGGTCAGCAGCATCACAGGAAGGAAGGGGCAGGGTGCCAGTGTCCCCTCTGAATTAATATCCCTTAAAAAGCAGAATGGAAGGGCTGCCATTCCCAGCAAGCAGCTCACATCAATCCTACAGGCAGATTAGAGTCTAATGTTGCTTATCAACTAACATTTACTTTCATTTCCCAGTACTAGGTTTTACTCAGGGTCATTGAGGCTTGAATGTTATTAGTGCTTATTAAGTTTTTGAGAGAGGTTTGTGTGGGTTGATGTGTTTGTCATCAGTGACTTCGATGACTTAGTGATCCTTTGGAATAGGTGTTCAGTCCACTGTAGTGTCTGATGGGCTTGAACTAAATTGGGACAAATTCTGCCTTATGAATAGACAAGTTAACACACAGAACTCCCGTTAAAGATTTCTCCTTAAACCCTTTTATTTAGTAAAAATGTTTTCAGAGTCTGTATTCTCAAATTGACTTCTGTCATTAAACTACATGTAATGGTCAGTAAATCCTGGCTTTGAAAGACTGACTTCAATATAGTATTTAAAAGGAAGCTTGCTGTAGGCTCTGCAGGTTATTTGTGTATTTGTATATATATTTTTAATAGTTTATTTTTAGAAGACAAGAAATACGCTCATATATACATCATGTGCATATATATATATGTAGTTTATACATTGTATGGTTATGTAGGTTTTTAGAGAGTGTGATTTTTAGGAGCCTGCAAGTAAGTTTTGTTTATGTTTGTGTAAAATATTTATACTTGTATTTATGTACAGCATAAATGTAAGTATGAGTATTTAGGATCCTCACTAGACAGTACACATGAAATGGGTGGGTTGCTGACAGCACCATGGATTGTAGGAACCTACAGGGAGCTGAGTGTCTTGTAAAAAGAAGCAAGAACTTGTCTAAAGCAGCACAACCTCACAGAGTTCTGGAGAGCTGCTAAACACCATTTGAGCACCCTGGCTTTTCTTTTCAGTTTACTGGTGTTAGCAATGTGGTAGTGAGGCTTTGAGAGCAGCCACAGGGCTCTGCAGCCTTCCCTGGTGACAGACTATTGGTTACAAATCCAATGTGCAGCTGCTTTTTGCAAGTTGAATAAGGGAAGGCCTACTCCACTTTGGTAAAGTACGTCTTTTTCCACCCAAATGTGCAAAATATCTCAAGTCTGTTGGTGACACTGGAACTGGTTTTTTTTTTTTTTTTTGAGATGACACATCAAACTCCAGGAAATGTAGTTTCTGGAATCAGATGAAAAACAGTATGGGATGATTTTTCTAGAAGTTTCTTTTTAGAATTACGAAACTTTGTCATATTCAGTATGTAATTTATAAGTATTTTCTATCTCTGTATTGAAGTACTTTGGCATTTTATGTACTGTTATGTTTCTGTGCTTTAGGTTTGATCCACAAGCCTCTGAGATCAGTCTCTCATAGTCAAATCTAGAAGTGTTTTTAGATCCTCAAAGAAAAGGAGGCCTTGCTGTTTAATTCTTAGCATGTTACAATATGTTGTTTTTTTGTAAAAGTACACAAGATGCTAGGAGTTCTTCCCCAAATAATGAGGCATGTGTGTTGCAGTGGTGACTTTGTGATGTTTGGCAGGATGGTTAAAGTAGTCTGGTGCTGAAAGAAGGTGATAAAAAATAGATGGGAAGATGTTCAAAAAAGACTTCAACCTTGTGTAATCAGTTCTCAGGATTTGTTAAATTCTTGGATACAGAAATGTCTCCTATACAGTGTCATCTGCTCCCCAGGAGCCCTGGGGACCTGGCGTGTGTGATGAAAGCAGGAGGAGCTGTTGGAGGAGTGCAGCTGACTCTGCTTGTTCCCTGTCAGGTTTTGCCCATTGTGTTTCCTTGTGATTGATCATGAGAATGTTGGCTGACTGCCACGTACTTGGAAATTTTTGTCTTGATTGTTATCTCACTCAAAGTGACACAAGTTGATGTCTTTGTCATAAACTTGTACTGGAATTTGGTAAAAGTTATTTCCATCAAGTTCATTATGGAAAATGATGGAAAAACCCCATATATGCTCCCTGTTTCTCTCATGCATTCACCACAGGGAGTACTTCTTGTAAATGATCACAAAATTGCTCCTGTGCAGTGATGTTTCTGAATATTATTTAGTTTTCTGGAACTGTTGACAGTTATGTTCGATTCCAGTTTTGTGTGTTAGATTTAGGTCAGGTTTTGATTTTACATATTGCTGAGCTTGTCAAACTTCGTGTGCATTTAATGTATGTAATGACTGAGAATATAAGTTACGCAAATAATTCCAAAGTACAGCAATTTTAACTATTGTTTTAATCTCTAAGTGGCATCATTAACAATCATCAATGCTGGTTGTTTCTAACTTCAGGTTTTCTGCTACTATTTTCTACCTTTTCAGCATATTTTGGTTACATGGCCAGTTCCAAAAAGCAGTAACATAATTCAGTTATCAAATTAACGTGAAACACACTTGCAGAGTATTATATTTATTGCAGTGGATTTCCTTGCTAACTAGTCTATAATCCTAGGAGAGGCTCAGTCACTAAAAAGAAATTTGAAAAGATTTGTCATTTGCATCTGTTTGTTCCATGTCCCATATGATGGGTAAATAGCTGCCTGTGGAAATGGAAAGTGTCAGCATTAAGCCATAGCTAGGAAATATTTTTCCTTTTATTGAGCACATTCCCAAGCTTTCCAATACTTTTCTGTCTCCTCCTAGTGCCAAGCCATAACCTAGATGGTCCCAAAAATGTGGTGTAATGAGTCCAGACCGGTGCTCTTGGAGTCCAAATGACAGCCTTGACTGGCTGAGTTAATAAAATATTCATGATTATGCAGTGAAAAGCTGCTTCCCAAATGAAACACTCAGATTTTAAAACATAAATGTCTGAGCTGCTTCAACTGTCTTTTAGCCCCTGATTAATGCAGTCCCTAAAGCAGTGGCAGCTCTGCACCCACCAAACACGCACCATTGGCCTTTCCCAGTCTGGGAAGGGAGGGTTTGGCTGCCACAAGAGCCACAGGGGTGTCCTCTTAAATTCTGAGATGCTTCAGTTTTTGTTTGTCTTGCAACTACACAGAGGACACAGCCATGCAGAGCAGCCTTGGAGGGAGAGGGGGAAATAAATGTGTGTGATACAACACAGAACAGGGGACGTGGCTAATTGGAGACAACCAGCATGGCATAAAGAACTTGAGGCCCTTGAGGCTTGAAGTAACAAGTGCTGCGACTGAATCTGAAGAAATTCCCATATCACTGAAACAGATTTTTTTGAACAGTTTTATTTTTGGCCCTACTTGGATGAAAAATAATCTTAAGGGCATTTTAGGTGGGCACTCGGGTTCCAAGAGGGACTATTTCTTGTGCAGGCTGCCTCAGGCACGGGCTTTGGCTTGGTCCATGCTGATTGTAATGTCACTGGAGAAGCAAAACCAATAAACTGTTTGGGGTTTTTATTAACCCTGTGTAACAGCTCAAGGTAACATGTCCTGATGAGTGCAATCTTTCTGATTGGGGACTGATAGATGCAATCTCCAAAGGACTTGTTTGTATCATTAAAATCAAGGAGTTCTCTGTGTGTGTAATCATTTTATGAGATCAGAGCCTACAGCTGGTCTTTGAATTATGTTGTAGCTGCATTCTTTAAGGATGTGTAATTTGTAATGTTTTTTTGCAGTTCTTACTAGTAAATGCAAATTCTGTTCAAACGATTCTGGCCTTTATCTAACTTAGAACTGAGGTTCCCAGTCCAGAAACACATGTTGAAATAGCATAAATAATTTTGTGAAATACTTAGTAAGAAGTGCTTTTCTTTTATTTTTATGGAGTTTGGTACTATTTTCTTTAGAAATTTTTTCTCTGTATATTTTAATTTCAAACATTACTGCTGCAGATCTTGGGTTCCAACAGTTGTAATCCTCTGTGTGCAAGACTGTTTTAAAAAAATTATGTATGTTGATGTTGATTATTGTTGCTGACCTTGCGGTGCACTAGGAAATGCTCATATGAGCAGAAAGAATTCAGGTGACAGCATCTGTACATGTACCAGACCCAAAAGCCTATGGAATAAGAAATTTAGAGCCCTTGCAAGACTTTTCTGTGAAGTGTGTCACAGGAATCTCTTGAAGTCATTACAGCTGGCTTAGCTACTGAAATCATTTGTGCAGGTTTTGTCTCATGGAACGATTGGGATGTTAGTGCATTGAAGGTAGGAGCACAGAGAAGTGTTTTGAAGAAGTGAAACCATCCAATTTGCATATAAAGAGGAAAATACTCTCTGCTTTCTGAAAAATAAACTTGCATCAGCTGTGTGGGATGCAGTGTCACTGTTTGGTAGCAGAATTTGAAAGTGCTGGGCATGTCTGGCTCCCATCCTCTTCCCCTGTAGTGCTCTTGAGTGGATTGGATGCACTCTAACCTAACTTAACTTGGCAGGGTCTGGGTATCTTTTATTTCTGCTTTTTTGGTGGTCTCTTACAAGTTCTTTTGTTATTCTGCAACACTTTTGCTTTGGTGCAATTTCTTACATCTCTAGGTTTTGACGGGGTTTTTTTGGTAATGTCAAGTTTTTTATCTCAGTTAATACCAATTTATATGACATCCACTTTTGTTTCAGTGAGAGCTTAGCTGCAGTCAGTAAACTAAGGGGCAAACACTTTTGTTCTTGTATGTGAATTGACAGATTGCAGTCTCTGTTGGGGAAGGGGTTTGTAATGATTACTGAATGTCTTGTATTCAGGTATCAAGTGGTTTAATAGCTCAGTGAATGCCTGCAACCACTATATGTGTGGTGAAGAGTTACTGCTCTGGAACTCCATTCAGGGCTGCATGTCAGCTGCCTAAGCATCAAATACTCAGTGTTTGCAGGGAGTGTTCATTCCCATGTTGTGCTTCATGTGCGTGTGCAGATGCAGTCCAGTGGCACTTGGACTTAGGGCTTGCTCCTGCAGAGCATCTCCTGGGGAAAAAGAAGAGTTTTCCCTCCTATCAAGAACACAAATACAGGTCACTTCATTCTTCTAAAGCTGATGCTGTTGTGCTGGAGTGGAGACATCAGATGTCACAGACTTAACCAAGAGGCTGGAAGATATTTGGAGAAATAACTTCAAAAACCGCAAACAACTGGATTTAATGCTTTTACAGACTTTCTATACCTGGAAAAATGGATATGTGATTAAGCTGAGATTCTGTGAAAGAAAAAAGAATAAGTATTTTTTTCTTCCATTTTATTTACAGGTACTAAATGAAGCAGTGGGTGCACTGATGTATCACACTATCACTTTAACTCGAGAAGACCTGGAGAAATTTAAAGCACTTCGAATAATTGTCCGAATTGGCAGTGGTTTTGATAATATTGACATCAAATCTGCCGGAGATTTAGGTATGACTATTACAGACTTTATTTTGCATCTTACACTTGCCTTCAGAAATCTGATAGCATCTGAATCTTTGCATTAATGTTTTCTGTGTGTTTTATACTAGCATCGTATGTAAGCTGTATAATTTTCCCATCAGAGTGTTTAAAACTCATTATGGAAATACTAGCATTAGTTAATTAAGTTATAATATTAACTGCTTTCTGACAGGATGACAATCTGCCTGCTCTGTATAAACCCAAGGAGTAAGGCCATAATTTTTCATCTCTTTCTTTTTTACCCCAATTCTACATTTTAACTATTACTGCTGTAATCCAATTACAAAATATAATTCCATCACATGGTGCAGTACTTCTGTTTGAATAAAAAATGAGATCATTATCAGCTGTCTGAGACTTACTTACGATGCATGAGATTTAGTACTAAACCACTCCATAAAACAGAAATACTGATTTCACAGGAGCATCACTTATTGCTGTTCCAGAATAAATTCAGCTGCTGGAACCAGGAGGAGACGGTGCTTAATGTTTCTCTGTAACAAAAGCAACAGTCTGATATGTACTTTTCGTACTTTGGGTTAAACTGTCTCTTACCTGTTGTCTACTGGTCAACCTACCACTTGGAGTAAAGATTCATCTCAGTTTTTTCCCAAGGTTGAGGTGACCAAGTATGTTTCTCAGGGAAGATCTTGGAAACATTTCTTTCAGTGCTTAGTCTAAGCAATAACCCCACTGGTGTAGTGAAGAGCTGTAGTATGGTCTGTTTATCAGCTGATGATAGTAAAATACTCACCTGTTTTAATGGCAGAGTGGTTTGCACAGCAGACAGAGCCCAACCACTCCTTGGTGAACAGGTCAGGTCTGAGAGTGTACCTGGTGCCATAGTCAGGCATGTGTTGTGAGACTCAGCAAACACGTGTCTGTGCAGAGATTGGCCTGGGGTAAAATCCCAGATGAAAAGCCAAAACCTAGGTACAGATCAAAGGCTCCGACCTGTCAGGAGTGATGAAAGTCAGGAGTCTGATTTGTGGAGAAAATTCCTGATAAGAGGAAGATCTTTGCAGGTTTGTTGGCTGTTTCTTCTGCAAGTCTGTGCTGCGTTATAACCCAAGTTTATAACTTAGATGCTGCCACGTAATTGTTCAAGCCAGAGTATAGCAGGTTTGGAAGATTTTAATTCATATGAAATGCTGAATGACCACACTCCTCATCATTCAGTTCCTATGTTATGATTGGCCTGATTTATGCAGTTAGGATCCAACCTGTTTGTGCTTCCCAGCATTAACAAAGTACAGTTGTCCACTCTGTCAAAAACCAGTAAAGGCTGGAACGATTACAGAGTAAAACCTCTGATTTTAATAGTTTGGGTGAAATGGTTGGAATGAAATACTAACCACTAATGGGACAAATCACCTTCCATTTGTTGAACTAGTGCAAATAATACACATCTTAAGGAGTTAATGTGAGAGTGAACTGCTCTTTATGAAAAGCTTTGATTCACTTTTGAAATGTAATGTACAGTTAGACTGCAGATCTGACATAGCCCTGAAATTATATAGTAACTTCTTATCTTTTATAGAGCTGACAGATGGGTTTGTTACCAGCTTTTCTTATTAAACATCACTTTTGTATTAGCAGTTTTATCTTGACAAGCATGAAAATGTGTTTCTTGGATAAAATTTCCTTTTTCTCCACTTCATTAATTGTTGACTAGAAAATCTGTAGAATTCATGGGTGTAGCTGGGTGCAAGCGAAGTGGGAGTCAAGGCAATGCCTGTTGACTCCTGCATTTTTCAGTGTCAAACCTGTGCACAAAATCTCTGAAAGCAGTGGGGAAGGGGAAAAGGGAAGGAAGCACAGATCGATAGATATGAGTGTACTGTCCTTTGTGAAATATCTCTTCATCTCCTTGCTCCTTTCTTGCTGCTTTTTGTGGTTCACAATGTCTCTGCCTTTTAAAAAAAAAAAAAGTGTTTTCACGTTGGAGAAAAAAAGTTGGAGAAAAATCGGGAAAAAGAAGTTCCTGCAGTTCAGGAGAGAAATTATCTGACTTTTGTTCCCTCAGTTTCCTAAGGAAACCTGTTAGGGAGAAAGGATATTATTTCTCATCCCAAATAAATAATAAAACTCTTAAAAGCATTATTTTGTTGATGCCAGCTGTTAGGAAACATGATTATTAAATTTACTTGGCCTTCTAAAACGTGCATTTTTGCTTCATGAAAAAGGCTTTTTGTATAAACAAATGTAGCTGCTTAATATGATGTACTTAGGGGGATGTTAGTTTTCAGCCTTTTACCTTTCCGCCCAGTTCTTCTTTTTTCCCCATATTTAAAAAGTGTGACTGTCCTGCTGCCATTGATGTTAGCAGGATGGCAAGATTAATATTCCAGCAAATGATGCTGGTATATCTTTTTGTAAGTCTAAGGGCAGTGACTCAGCAGACAGGATTATCTCCACAGCAGAGGAAAGAAAAATAGTTCTGCAGGTTCCTTGTGTTGCTTTTTATCAATGTAGAGAAAGCTGTAAAAAAGTAATGGGCAGCAGAATAAAGGCACTGGAATGTAAATGGAGATAAATATGGTACAAACTTATTATTTGTCATATTATTGCTATTATTGAAGAGAATATTTCTTCGTCCTTGCTTTGTAAGATACACTGGCGTTAGCTGAGGGCTCTCTGAATATGAAGTTATGTAAAAACCCAGACAGTGAAAACAGTATTAGGGTGTTTTTAGGCTACAAAACACTTTTTTTTTCTCCACCGTGAAATTATACTGTGTGCTGTTTGTTGTCTCAGTCAGCAGAACTGAGAGACAAACATTTGTGGGAGCTGATGATTAGAGAGAGAACATGCAGTACATTGACTGAAAAGAGACAAGTCAAAAAGGACACAGATTTTTTTCAAGCAAACATTTTGCTTAACTGCTGTGTATTGAGTACTGAAAGGTAAAAAGCAGAATGGGGTAACTTGCATGCAATTACAATCACTTGTTGCCTTGTCTGTTTTTTGATGTAAAAATGCTTATTGTGAGTCTGGAATCAATCCACCTTCCAGTTTTCTGTGGAAATCTGTAACGTTCCTTTAGCTGCTTCATGTTATGCCTGTTTCAGCTAGTAACTTTTCAGCTCTTAGCAATGTGGACTTAATTTGGCATTACATGCCATGCAAAGGCAGATTTTGCATTTCCCTATTGACCATTAGGTGGGTTCTCTCTTTAATTTAAGGGACCAGGAAAGGACTGGGATTCTGTTCATTGTAATTCTACAAACCCGTGTGCAACGAATAACAGATTGTCCCTCCCTGTATCATGATTACTCATAGATGATTTGGAATTACTGATAGTCATCCTGTGAGGGCTTTATAAGAGTTGCTGTCATTATAAATTATTTTATCCTTTTTGTAACTTGCATAGATGGCTTTTGGGAGTGTTATCTGCTCAGTAGTAGAAAGCCAACCCACAATTAAGCCTAAGCAATGATCATTAACCACACTGTTGAGAGTAAGGCAGGTTCCTCTTTGCTCTTCAAACCACCAAGCTCAGTGGAAATGTAAAATGTTTTCCAAGATGCAGGTTCTAAACTGACATCTTTGTGGCTTCAGTGGTCTGTTTACTATTTGCCTTAGTTTGCAATAAATAAAAACACAATAATAATCAGAAAAATAACCTCGCCCGTATTTATCAACTATCATGTCAGGTATTCTGTCTGCTGTTACAATCAGAAACTCAGTATGTGTGCAAGACATGTTGAAATATCTGTAGTTTTAAACATGCTGCTGTTAAATGGGAAAAAAGGAAGCAGTGTTTGGCAACTGGTGTCCTTTCCCCCGCTGTCTGCAGGGATTGCAGTGTGCAACGTGCCAGCTGCCTCCGTAGAAGAAACGGCAGATTCCACCATGTGCCACATCCTGAACCTGTACAGGAGAACCACCTGGCTCCACCAGGCTCTGCGGGAAGGCACGAGGGTACAGAGCGTTGAACAGATTCGGGAAGTGGCCTCTGGAGCTGCCAGGATCAGAGGGGAGACCTTGGGCATTATTGGATTAGGTATGTTGTCTTCATAGGTGGTTTGATACTCTTCACTGACTGATTTTGATTTGAGCTATGAAAATGAGACACTTCATCCACTCCATGTCATGCATTGTGTATAATGCCTCTATTCCTGGTGCTTATATATTTCAAATGTTTTCCCTTTAGGCATAATCATTTTCCTCAGAAAACGGATTTTGTTGCTGATACTCTCCCAGGCACTTCCCATTTCCAGGACAAAAATCCTGCTACTTCAACCTGGTGTCACGTGTATATGTTTTATTCCTTATCCACTGTCTTATCTGGCTCTGTTTGGCCTTTTTTCCTTTTACTGTTTTTACATAACTGAAGTGTCTTTGCTACAGTAACACCCTGCAGAGGAGTTTGTGCATTTGGTTGAGCTGCATCTGAAATTGTATTTCAACTCTAATGAGAGGAAAAATATATGCAAGAAAGTTTGAAATGTTTCCAGTCCTAATAAAATCACCTACTTACCTCTCTGAGTGGCCCTGAATGTGTTTCAGCATCCGACAGATGGACAGGCTTGCTTGAGATGAATTAATTACTGTCTGTTAAAAAGTAGAGAAGAAGAACAAGCAAGTCAGTTTCTATATAAAAATTATTCAGTCAGGTGCTTGTCTTACACAGATCTGATGGACTGTGGATGTAATTGCTGTGCTATTCATCCACAGGAATTAATAATACGATTTTGACAACAAAGCATCATGCTTAAATGACTGTTCCAGTTACACATTGCTGTCAAATAACTCAAGCCACGAACTCTTCCTTTTGCAAACTGAAAATAGCCTGGCATTACATTGTACTCATTCATATGAGTATGCAATACACCGAGAATATCTTCACAACCAGAGATTTGCCTTTAAAATACGACTTTCAGGGAGTTAGTCATGAAGTTGCTTTCTCAAATCTATACCCATGTGATTATGCATCTCATTTAAACACACAATCATTATTGCACTCACACTCACAGCACCTCTGCATAAGTAATAGACAGTTGCCTGCAGTGTTTCTAAAATGGAAACCCATACCTAGTTTTTGAAACTTAAGATTTGGCTCACACACTGTGCGTATTTACTGGAGATATCTGTCCTGTTGTCATTGGATTTATATATTTTTTTTTTTCACTGAACAAATTCAGACTTAAGATTAGAAAAAGTCTTTCATCATTGACTCCCTTAAGTGAATGTTGTGTGTTGGTTTTTTGTTGTGAGTGACTGAAAAGTATGGAGAAACAAATGGATAATCAGGTTGCCAATATGTGCATAAATCTTTATAAAATGCTAGGGTTTGGTTTTAGTTTTGAAAAGCAAACCTCTCATGTGCATGATATATTAAAAAACCCCAGCAAAATCTGATTTCAAAGGCACGCATTTGTTGCAGTTCTTAACCAGCCATTCTCTCTAGCCTTGTGTTGTTCCTGTATGTTTTCCTACAATAGAATATTCACAATTTCAAGGAAAAATTAAACTGTAAAGTCACTTTTGGAAACTTCTACTCTTTCTTCGTGTGCATGCATGTGATGAGGCACAGTACGTTGATTCTGATCTGTTCTAACAAACTCCTGTGTAGCTCTCTATTAATGAAGAGTGAAAATGTAGACTTAGGAGATGTGTCTGTACTAGAGTTTCACTGTGAGCACTGCAGGCACTTAGGCTGTGATGTACTCCCTTTTCTAGTACTGAACATTGCAAAAGGCTACTTGTCTCTATTTTCCAACTAAAACACATATTTACAACCAAAAGACTTCAAAAGACTGTTGTCCTTAGGTTGTATTTCTTTACTAGTGGCCTCTTTCCACGTCTGGAGTTTTGCCTCAATTTATTGTTTTATTATTTAGACCTGTCATTGTCAGAAATGATGATCCACTCAGAGGCTGTGAAATGAATGTATTACACACAAAATAAACACTTCTCATCATCTGTTCCTCAGTTCTTTTCTGTAGTTCTGTGTAGTGTCGCAGTTTCTGTCCTTCCTTGTTAACGTGTCTGAGATCATCTCCTCTCAATCACAGCTGTGTTTCTCTGTTCTTGTCTAAAACTTGTGGTCTCTTCAGCAGTGGGTTGCTTAAATTTATCACTTTGCTGCTGCAACAGCTAACTCCAGGCCTTCTTTGCATCTGTTCCTGGGCTTTTCTCTTGTTCTGCCAAAGAGAAACACCCTAGTTCTTGCCTATCTGTCTGCTAGGGAATGACTATGTCATTCCCTCCAAAGTTTCAGCTTCTCACTTATCCACTGGTCTAGCCAAGTTTCGTGATTCACTTTCCTTCTTTGCATCACCCACTCTCTTTGCCTTCTCTCATGCATATTCCTGCTTTGACACTTGGTCTATCCTACTTAATCCTATTACTCTGTGCTCTTCCTTTAAAGTTAACCCCATCTCTCATCCTCTTCTTGTATTGAGCTTGAAGATAAGCAGAGACTCAAGAGCATAATGCCTCCTTCACGTGCCTGTGGGATCCCATCCCTCATTGTTGTGTTGTTTGGTTAGACAGCTGAGCTCTTTAGGGCACAGCCTCTCTTTTTGTCTGTCTTTGTGAAGTGTGGCGTTTTTTTGAGCCTTACGTAAATAATAATATCACATCATCAAACAGCTGTCTGTGCCACTTCTAATCTTTTATTACTATCCAGTGTCCTATCTTTCAAGTGATGCATCACAGGTGTTGCTAGTAAGCTGTGCATTTAAAAAAAAAAACAAACAAAACCATCTTACCTTCAGACAGACAGGTTTGGTTTTTTGTTTGTTTGTTTGTTTTTAAGAAAGAATATTTATGATCAGCAGCATGCAAGTACTTGGATGAATAGATAGGTGGATTCTGCTCTAGAGATAATTTTACAGCAGTGAAGTCACACTCCCTTCCCCTTCCTTCCAGTGAGAAATGCTGATGACTAATAGCTAATGCATTTCCTCACTGGAGAAAGGTGAAATTCTTCCAAATAAGTGTGTCTCCTCATCGTAGTGAATGTCATCACTTAGTTTGTCTTTCCTCACCTGCTGTATTCCCTCATCAGTCCCACGGTCCTGCCTAGACGTTGGCCAAGTTACTAACCTGCATTATGAGACAATAAGGCTTAAGAGTTGGGTGGTATTCTCATGCAATGAATTATACACTCTTAGCAGTCTTGCTGTCTCTCTTCATGTACTCAGCAGGAAATGTAACCAAACAGCACTGTCCACATTGCAGAGTATGCCAAGAGGGAGGAAAAATTACCCATATTCTCCATCACTGCTGCATAGGCAGGGAAGAGCTGCTAAGTGAAAGCACTTTTTCTTTCCATGGAAGTCTTCAGGCAGGTCATTGAGGTTTCCATGGTATCAAGGTTATTTTATAAAACTTTGTAATACCAAAATAGAAGCAGTGTTCACTGCCCAGGGGCAGAGCAGGGTCATTGACAACTGCAGCTGCTGTGCTGTCACACTCAAATCAGGTCATTGGCAGGGTCAAGGTCAGAGACACCTACAAATTGGGACACTTGGGGGGAGTTGGGAGACTTGTGAGGGAGTGAATGGGTGAGACTGTAACAAGGGACTCTGGTGGTTTTGAGTCTCTCTTTTGAAATGATGCATGGACCCTGCTAGAACTTCGTATAAATCTCCAATTTCTAAAATAGGTATTTGTTGCTTTCTGCTTTTTCGGAATTTTATGCAATGTGCATTTTCTTCATTCGTCTCACACTACAGACCAAGAAGTTCACTTAATGTTTTGAACTTAAGAGTTTGCTTTCCCTGAAAGCACCATGAATATTCATAACAATTCTATATGCTCTTAACTTCGAGTTGTCTTAAAGGTGGGATGATTTGTCTGCTATGTTGCCTGTGATGTGCTGAGGTTGGTTTTGAGCCACCCTTCATGCCCAGGAGAGTCTTCTATTACACAAGGTTTTTTGTAAAGGTTAGAAAACGTCATAGGTTTGTGGTTGTACTACATTTTCAGATTGCGGTTTAGAAAGGAATTGGCAAATTATGTGTGTAATGACTGAGACTAAATATGACTTGTCAATTGCAGAAGGGTTTTATCCCATAAAATTATTGTAATTGGCCAATTCTGGTTAGAAGTACAAGCGTGATTCCCAAGTGTTTCTGAAGGAACCTTGTGCCCATTGGAGAAGGCTTTGGTTTATTGGCCTGGTTGCAGTGAATGGGGAGTGTGGCTTTAACTGGAGAGTCTGCTGGGAGAGATTTCACTGTGGTGAATCCCCTCAGGTATTAGTGTTGTAGAGAGTGTTAGAAAAGAACAGATGACAGAATGTTGCATGTGAAAATGAATGGAGCTGGAGTAACAGCTATTTGCTTTGTTAAAAAAATAAAAAATGTTTACAGTTGTGTGACAGATTCCTTGAGCTGTGAACATGCCAAAATTTGAAAATAATACAGTGTTTGTGCTGAAAATTTTCTAATTCAAATTTACAAAAACAGCCTGGAAAGCAAACAACTAACAGGAATGCAAGTATTGAAATAAAAGATTTTGAGGAGTACTTTAACTTGGTGTCCCCAAAGAAAAGCAGACAACCCCTGTCAGATTGACATACTGTTTAATATTCCAAGCACATCTGTCACTAAGCACTGCAGAATTGCTGTGTTCAGGTTAAATGATCAACAAAAAACCTTTCTTCCTGTGGCTTCTCAAGTTTATTCAAAGAGAAACTGAAAAGCAGAGGGAAATCCCTTTAAGCACAATTGGAAGGAGATGGGATTTCCCTGGGTTAATTTGATGCTTTTTTGAGCAAACTCAGATGTTACAAAAGAAAACTTGTTGACTTTTTTCTTTTTATTTTTCCAAATGAGACATTATTATTACCGTGTGTCAAGTGATGCTTTTGAAACATCTCTATCCAACATTTCTAATACTCTTAATGTGAATATTTAGTGTGTAGGCTTGTAACTTGAAAAGTCTGTTAGTTCTTGCTCTTCAAAATACCTGTAACTCATTAGATGTACTCAGTTTTTTTTCCTCTGTGTTTTACTGGTAGTGTGTCAAAGGGAAATACACGCCTCCTGATGCATGTGGCACAGAGTCATGCCCACACAGCAATTTTGGGCACATAAGGAAAGTAGAACAGAAAGATAAAAGTCAATGTGAATACCAAGTGGGACTGTGCTCTTCTTAACTAGTAGCCATATGATGCATTGTGTTTATTTATCATTTAGGTAGCTGAATAATATTTATTTTAAAGCCTTTGATGGTAGGATCCTTGTAGAAATTTTAATGCTGTACGTGTGTTATTCAAAACGAAAGAAAATAGTAGTTCAGAAAGGAGATTCTGTGCATTCAGATTAAACAAATTATCTTCCATTGCTTCCATTTTTGAGGATTAATTTTATAGCTTTTTATTAAAGCCAGCTGGTTCAGCATGGGTAAGAGTAAGTCCTTGGCAGGATGTGTTCAGAGGCAGTGGTGTTTTGCCATAAACAGGCCCAGCAGGCAAGCCTTGTATTACACAGATTATTGCAGATTACGTGACATCTTCTGGCATTTGAGATATCTGGTTACAAAAGGTGCAGACCTCCTGCTTTGTTTCAAACAAGGCAGCGTGAAACAGTCCAGATGTACCATTTCGGATCTTCGTGATGATTTTGAGTGGGATGGGAGCTGCCTCTGTCTTATCCTCTTCAGTTGCTATACAAAGCGGTCTAGTCTGATCCAAGTGTTCCCATCAGGAAGGAGGAGACTACCTCAGCCCAGCTGCTCCACATCTGTTCTCATGGTGTTCTTGTCTTGTTCTAGGGCGTGTTGGGCAAGCAGTAGCACTACGTGCCAAAGCCTTTGGCTTCAGTGTGATTTTCTATGACCCGTACCTCTCAGATGGCATGGAGCGTGCTCTGGGACTGCAGCGGGTGAGCACTTTGCAGGACCTGCTGTTCCACAGTGACTGTGTTACCCTGCACTGCAACTTGAATGAACACAATCATCATCTTATTAATGACTTCACCATAAAGCAGGTAATAATCTCTGTGGGCGCCCTCCACACCGGTGTTGGTTGCCAACTCTGTGTAGCATTAGTTTATGTAAATGGGCAGATTGTCATTTGAAAGAAATTCCTTTCCCTTTTGCTGCTTTTGAGATCATGCAGGTGTATAGTTGATTAGGAAATAGCTGGTGGTTTATGTATTGTTGCTTTTGCTGTCTTTTTGTCTCAGTAATAGTGCATTTGTGGAAATAATCTGCTCTTCTTAATGTCACTCAGATTTAATAAAGTGGCATTGACGTAAAAGTACTTTTTCTATGTCTTTTAGTAGCTGCTTCCTTTACAGGTGTATTTTTAGGTAGCAGTTCTGCCTTTCACTCGTGTTCCTCAGTTTGAGTTCTTTCAATGCAATTTAAGGATTGTGACTAAATGGCTCCCCCCTGTGCTCAGTCCCGATGCTCGCAGAGCACTTCATGGACAGAGCTCATTTACAGCATTGTGTTACTGGGAGAAATAATGTTTCTTGGAATTAGTACTATACTCTCCCCAAAGTTTTAGGTAATACTAAAAGAGGTTCAAAATCCAGGTTTAGTAATTGCTCTGTTATTGACTAATTTCATAGTAAACTTTTTCATTAAATGTTTGACTTCTGACTCAACTCAGTGTAGGTGACAGCAAGAAATAAAACGCTGAGGTTAAGAATGGAAACTGTACAGGAAAGAAACCCTAAGATAGAATAGTTGATTTTGCTGTTCTTCATATATATATATATATATATATATATATATATATATAGTGTTTGTATGTGTTGGTAACAATGACAGTAGCACTCTTTTGCAGTAAAATCATTGCTTGTCTTCTGAGATATAGTTTGCACCCACTACTCTTGAACTTTAGGACTGAAACTTCCTGAGTGTCCCACAGTCATGTAGGATTTTGGCAGAGAACTGACAATATTCCACACTTCTTGATTTGAGAGCTTAGGGATTTTGCAAATCTATCCCAAAGTAAAATCAGGATTTGGGATTTAGAACTTGAAAAAATTAAGAAGCTTAAAATGAAACCTCTAAGAGAACAGAGCTCTGTCACCCCACCTGGAACATTCCCTTTGGTTGTGTGCCTGGGTACATTCAATGGTTATTACATGGTTAGATGTCTTTGCAAGCAGACATCTAGACCCAAACAGAATCACACTGAGTTCAGTGGGACCACCGAGCAGTGGTCACTCATACAGCAGATGTGAAACTGGGGCTAGTTTATCACAGGAAATTTTTGAGTGGAGGTGGAGAAATATGTTGAGCTTTGCAGAAGGCTTAGTGCATCAATCAGAGAAACAAAGCAAAACATGTTAAAACTGAGTAATGCCATCTGAAATGAAATGCTGTAATAAACTCTGTACTGGAAAGTATATTGTAGGCATCTTATCTTGCCATTTGTTACCCTTCCTGATCAAAGCAAGGATTAAAATGTTGGAAGATAGTTTTTGCTTTGGTTAAGACTTTGGGTGAAGCAGTCTGTATAGTAAAAGCTGATGTGAAAACCATAAAAGGTAACACCTCTGACTGCTTAGTTTGTGTCTTCTGATCATGATTTAGGTGGACAGATGTTAGAATTGGCCCAAAATTTCTAGAGAGCATTGCATGCCACTTCTGTCCAATATTGCATGCTCATGTAATAACCAATTTTTAAACAACATACAGAGAAGTGTGGTGCATCTCATTTCACTAAAGACTCACCCAGAATTTTGTTTAGAATCTGAAATGACATAACCTTACAGTGTCTTTGAATATTTGGTGTCAATCTTGTCTTTCAGTAGCTTTTCCCTTGACTTAGTCAGCATTCTGCCTACCCATCCCGCTTGTCCTTGTAGTCCCAGAGTTCCTCACAGGAGTGTTTCATTACACCTGTGGTAATCAGGTGCTCTTAAGAGAAGTTGAGGTCATCCTTAGTTTTACAGATTTGAGAAAAAGGCACTGCAGTTTAAACACAATACATTTTGAAAGCAGCTGTGCAGGTCTAGTGTGGGTGAGTTTAACAGCTGTCAGCAGTTCTAGCTGTGAAGCTCTTTCAAGCTTCCACCCATTGTTAAGGATCATCTCCAGCTGCATCCACCCTGACAGTTTATCATGAGTCACTTAATTCATTCCCACTAGAGTGCATTTACGCAGCCATATTCTGTTTGATTCGAACTTGTCTTAGTACTAGTTTTAGAGTTTTGTAAATCGTCCTGAAATGAAAACTGAAGCAAGGTTGTTGGACAGGTTGGACAGAAGATTTTAGCAGGGTTCACTTTAATGGAAATTTTCAAGTGCTTCAGAGGGCATATAAATACACCAAACTATACTTGAAACTCAAGTTATCACTTTGCACAGAGATAGGAAGGGTGTATGAGCTCCTACAAGCCTATATGGCACAGCAGGTGTGATGTCTTTTTGGTGAGCCCACCTGTGCTGGTTTGGGTACACTTCTCACAGCTGACCCAAGTAGTGGAGATACAGTGATAGTTCCCATAAGGAATGTTGTGTTGTTACTAGACCAGCTGAAGATCCTGCCTCCATTTCTTTGCTGTTCTGATTCCCAAGTTAATTGCATAAAACTTAGAGAAGGATGCTTTAGTTCTACTCCTGTAACCGGAGTTTGGTTTTGCTGTACAGACCAATGCAGGCTGAGGGATCTGCAAATGGAGAGAGGCAGGACCACACTAAACCTAGAGAGTTGGCCAGTAAAATACAGTGGATTTTTTCTTACAAAATACTGCAAGCATATGTATGCTTATACTCCCTATGATCTCATTAAAAAAAAAATAAAATAAAACCTCATAGCTGACTTTCATCCAAACCTCCTTGTTCATGAATTTGGCATTTTGAGTCAGTCTTTCAGTGTAAAAATACATTTACATAAGGTTTTAGTTTGATGTGTAGCTTTCGAGTAGTTGAGTTGGTGTCAGAATCTTGGGGTTTTCTTATTGTTATGGTGAGAGACGGAGTCAGTAGAAAATGAGGTTGTTATAATTCATCTTCACCATGGTTCCTGCTCTTCATATGCTTTACCTTCGTGTACAGAAGTGTTTGAGACACCTGGTAAAAGATGAAGTATTAGGGTGGCTGGAAGGAGGATGTAGTAATTTATGTTTTTTTCCGTACCATCTCTTATTTAAACTGCCACTTTGTTTTCAAGTTGTGGATATATTGTGGTGTAAATTCTTGTAGTTCTCCCCACACAGTGTCATCTACAATGCTAATCTGCACAATGCACAGCACAGCTTCTCTCCTGGGCACACAGCGTTCTCAACCAAATTCGTTTTCATGCCTTTTAATTGAATAATAGAAGAATTCTTTAGGCTTTTATTTGAAAAGTCTCACAGGGGAGGAGGAAGCTGAAGTAACAAAAATAAATAATACATACATCTACTGTGTTTTGGCAACTAAGGGGAAAAGTGTTTGAAAATCCAAAAGCATTGATTTTTCTGAAAAAATCATGTAGGCTTTTATTTGTGTGAAAGTTGAAAGCCACAAAATATGAATTTGTTTAAGAATGTGCTGTAGTTTCTGTCTCATGCAATTTCACAGTGAAATGAAAAGGCATAAAATGATCTGTCACTTTCATATGCACAGTTGTATCTTTTGATCATGTTACTGCACAATATCTGAAACAACGCTGCTATTAAAAGACACTACTTACAAGAAACAAAAGGTTATTAAGTGCTGTGAAATAGCATTTTATGTTAGAAGCATCACATTTTGTGGTACTTTCCGATGGAAAGGGAAGACAACTGTTATGGTTTAAACCAGCTGAATAGCCTTTGTTGTAATGGATGCTTCTTTTGAGTAAAAAATAATGCCACAACGATTTTATTTCATTTATTTTTATTTCATCATTCTTGTTTTTAACTTTCCCTAGATGAGACAAGGGGCTTTCCTGGTCAACACAGCTCGAGGTGGGTTAGTAGACGAAAAAGCACTTGCACAGGCCCTGAAGGAAGGAAGGATACGAGGGGCAGCCTTAGATGTACATGAGTCAGAACCATTCAGGTGCTTTTCCTTTTCTTTTCTTTTTATTTTGTTCACTTTCTTATTTTTAAGTCTTAGTGCATGATGCAACCAACAGCAACAAGTAAATGGAGTTTTCCATTCGTTTGGTAGCAAAAGACTCCTTAGCAAAGCAACATGAATCTGTGCAGCACTGGACTAATGCAAATGTAGATGGAGCTTGTGGATGTGGTCAGAAGTGAAAAAAATTATATCCAAGATTTAATTCCTTTAAAAAGAAAAAAAAAAATCCAGTGGGTTTATTTAGTAGAAATAGCAGGGGCTTTGATACAAATCCTGGCCATGGCTTTGAGGGGAGCATGCCTTTGTCATTGATGCAGCTCTGGAGGCAACTAATGCTGATGCCTGAACAGAGTCTTTCAAAGGCAAAGAGTTGAGATGTGGTATGAGAAATAACTGCTTTATGACACCTCTCTAAAGGAAAAGACATATTTTTGTCCAGATTGCCTCTGCAGGAAAACCGTAAATGTAATAGGTTGCAAAAAAAAGTTAAGGAATGCTGTCAGAGTGCAGGTTTGGTTTTGCTTTACCCTTTCTCGGGGGAGTAGTAACTCTGCTGTCAGTAGCAGGGCTGGTAGCACAAGCCTGAGTTTTTGAGTGACTGAGAAGTCCAGCGTTTTAAGGCAGAAACGTACCACTCCCCTAAGTGGCACTGGCCCTGCGATACCAGCACTCCTAATTAGAAATGAGCCTATTTCATATGTCCTTGAGCGGAGGCTGCTGGAGCTTAGTCCTTGAATGTGACAAGCCTTTTGCAGTCTGGACAGGGAGAAATGTTAATTTTAACTGGAACAATCCACATAAGTTTTTGAAGGGCACACTGTAAAGACTGGAAAGAGGACGGTATCTCTCCTACCAGTTTGGGGCTGGGGGATAGTAGCTTTGAAAAATGAGAATAGTACCCTTTTAGTCAGAATTTTTATATCTACTGAGGCACAATGCCACATCACAAATATTTAATTTTATTTATGCATAGTCTGCATTCATTTGCTCCTAAATGTAGTCATTACAATGCAGTAGTGCTGTGCAAAGCCAGAGTCTTTAACAGCTCAAGGGACTTCCAGCTACATACATTCCTCCCAGTTCCGAGCTGGGATGTGCACGAGCAGCCCGTTGCACCTCTAGGAAGCCCCATTTACTGCATGGAGCTGCCATCTGCAGAGATTCAGTTGCAGGATTACAGCCACAGTTTCCTTTGGCTTCGGTGCTGCATGTCTATCTGAGCGCAGCATGCAACTCTTTATTCAAGAGTTTGGCCAGATATTTTGATGTTTATTGAGCTACAGATGAAATCTATCTCTTTTTTGAATTATGACCAACTCTGAAAGCACGCTTTTGTCTTAAAGTATTTGTTCTCCTGTAGTTACAGTTGACTGCAAGATTATTAAAACTGGAAATAAATAGGAGGAGCAAGTTTCCATTATTTTCAGTTTCTTTACCCTGTATCTGTGATAACACTTTTAACACAGATTCATTGCCTTCCCTGATAATCAATCTGTAAAGTAAATTTCCTTCTTTCTGTGGCGTTTCTATAAAGGAACAGGAAAGAAAAAAATAGCTAGAAATAACAGGAAAATAACAACTGAATTATCAAAAAAACTGATGTGTGCTGATGGTCACACTTCTGATTTGGAAATAATTGTAAGATTTTTTTTAATTTAAATTACTAAATGTCACATTGACAGAACAAAGCTTTGTTGGCTAATGCAGTAAAATTAAAATTGTGATGAACTGGACAAATGGAATGTCAGCCTGATTTAATTTGGGTTTTGCTTTATGCATTTCTGCCCCAGAACTGGAGTGGCAGTGGCTGTAGTTACAATAAGTGCATTGGACAGAAGCTAATGTTGCTGCTATGCTTAGGTTCTACCCTTTGAGTCTATAAAAGGTGATCGTTGCTTATTTATACCAAGACTAGTACATTAACTGACAGAATTATAAACAAACCCAACAAGGAATAGAAATGCATTTCTTCTGTGTTGTAAAAATTAATCTGTGTATGTATAAATCCATGTAAATTCTCCCCTTCCTTCTCCCCCACCCCCCTGGTATTTTTTGTCATTTGATCTTGTTTTAAATCTTCATTTAGCTTTAGTCAGGGCCCCTTGAAGGATGCACCAAACCTGATCTGTACCCCACATGCAGCCTGGTATAGTGAACAAGCCTCGATTGAGATGCGGGAGGAAGCGGCACGAGAGATCCGGAGGGCGATCACAGGTACTGACTCACCTCATTGGCTCCTTCCCTGCCTAGTTCTTCCTGACCAACCTTTTTCTTCAGCCTTGGAAGGTGCTGAAAAGAACCAGCCTTAGGTTTTGTTCACCATTTCTAGTATTTGGAACCTAGAAATGAGCAAATGCCAACTAAATCTGTTCTCAGAACTGCAACAGATAATTTTTGAGGTGTTTTGAATTACAAAGGGAGGGCAGGTACTGCAGAATAAACTTTTTTCATATTAGAGAAATGTACTTACATGTGAAAAATCTGCTGCTTTTTTGTTGGTTTTGCATGCAAGTATTGACTGCAAGTCATCCTGGTATTGCTGGTATCTTTCTCAGCTTTTCCTGTATTCCCCCTTATGCTTGTCAGGAGCAGTTCTCATTCTCTACATCAAAATATTTTGTTGGGAGGTTATTCTATTTCAGATGTTCCTCTCTTTAAAGCATTGCTAAAGAAGCCTGGCATTTTAAAGGGCAAAGTGTCTTTGTTATATAACTACCATGTAATTGTAAACTGCTCACATAAGAGAAAACAGTTACGTCTCAAACATGCACTGCTAATAAATAAAATGAGAAGACTGAGCCATTTGGCATTGGTTTGAATCCCTTGTAGCCTAAAATAAAAGGAAGGATTTTCATACTGGAAAATGATTCATTAAGCACTAATGTTTTCTCTTTAGTTGGACTTTGCTGTTTCCCCCTTGGCGATACAGTCTGAATGCTCTGCAGACATGCAGGGCCATCTGTGTCACCTTGAGAGCAGTTCAGTGCCAACACATTGCTCTGCTATACAGAAAGCACTGGCAGTAGCCTTCCCTCCAGCCTGTGCCTAGAGAGGCCAGGCAATTTAGTTTCATTTATAGCTTGTGCAGAAAGAAGATTCTCCTGGATGCTAATTAAAGGCCTCTCTTAAACTCCTGATCTGAATTATCCTTTACTGGACTAATTCCCTCCATTTTGGAGGTGACCTGAGCATCCCTTTGCTGGAATTGGTCTCTGTGTCAGTACTCCAGAAGAACTCCAGTAGAACATTTGTTTGTTAGGGTGTTGTATAACTGTTCCCTTCTCCCAAATACCTCCGGGAGAGATTGCACAAACCGTCATCCCATACCTGCTTGGGGAGGATTAGTGTGCAAATAAGCATTAATAGGCTACGTTCTGAAAACTAAGTAAGAACTATCCAGAGCTATTTTGTGTTAAGTATGTGCAGTAGCCCTAACACAGGTGCCTGGGAAGGCAGACCTGCAGTTCCTTCATGTGTGTGATTGTGCTCTCAGCAATCTCTGTCACGGATTAGGATCAGAGCTGTCAACAGTCCAGTGTTTGCATGTGGTTTGTAGCAAGATCAAACGGAGACCAGCGTTGGGGAGGTGAGAATGACATTGAATTGCAGTGAAACAAATGTAGTAAAGATACAGGAAATGTGGCATAAAGATGGATGTATGGAAGCCATAGGGGAACACAGTGGAGAAAGTGTAGAGAGGGAAAATAATTGGAAAAGGGTGTGCAGTGTAGGAATGCAGGCTGCGACCACCATCTGATGATAAAGATGTTTAGTGGTTGTGCTGTTGCCAAAAGGTCAGTGGTGGTGTGATGTTTAAAATAAAAACAATAAGCAGAAATTAAATTCTTCTACATAGGTTTTTAAAGTCAAAAGCATTCCAAGAATGAAATAAAGAGGACTGCTGAAAACAGTAGTGGAAGTAAGGGGAAGGCAGGCATGGCAAGTGAAAAGATCATTAGAAGTTTAAAATAAAGAAATAAATACTGTTTTTTTTAAAGGGAGACGAGTAGAACATGCCTACAGAAGTTAGCAAAATGAGGAATGAGAGGGGCAAAGTGGAAGACATGAATAGGAAGGATGAACATCAGAAGAAGAAAGATACTGTATAAATTTGTGGACAGTTTTGTCAGCAGTTGAGATGGATGTGTATTTCAGCTACGTGTAGATTATGATTTCTCATGAGAACGGTAGGAATTCACCCATAATGTGGCATGTGCCTCAGTTTGTGTAATATTGAAAAAAAACCTTTTCAGCTTGTACACAGGAGATGTGACAAGTTTAGTGATGCCAGTGCAAGTCCTGGAGTAACAAGTATTTGATGGTATCCACTACATGGCAAGCAATTTTGTGAAAAGGCTTTTTTACAGCCCCGTTGTGGCCAGGCTGATGAATAGAATGAGCAGGCAAAGAATAGTGAAGTCCTTCATCAAATTGTTAGAGACAAAAGCCTGAATGCTTTAAGGAGGGAGCACGGTCATTTCTTGAGTATTTCTGGAGTACCATCACCAGCAGTAGCAGGGGTGGACCCAAACTTAACTCTTTCTATACCCCTCTTTGTGCAAATACATGGTAAGATTAAACTTTAGATAAGATACATTAAAACAGATGTCAGAGAAAACTGTGGCTCCAATTGATCTCCCTCCCATTGAAATAGGTGGAAATATTCCTATTGCCATGAAGAAGATGTGTGTTATATCTGTTCATGTCATTTGTTGCAGGGGTGGAGATAGTTCTGCATCAAACAGAGGCTTGCCCAGTGTGTACTGAACCAGTCTTAAAACTTCACTTATACTTCAGAGGCTAAACAAGGGGTTTGAATAAATGAAGAAGGGAAATTCTTGTGCATTTTCCTTTTTTGTAGGAATGAAAGGGATGGCAAAGGATCAATACATGATACTAAATAAATGTGAAGAGCCGTTGAGACAAATAAGGGGAAGATCACAAGGACAGGGAGAAAGTGTTGGTCATATCCGGGTTTAATGGCAAAATTCCATTCAGCATCCTGCATTCTTCAAGAAGTGTTTTTATTGCTGTTACAAGTGGAAGGAAAAGGAGGAAAGTGATGTTAAAGATAGGGAGTAAGAGGCTACATTATTGAATTTGAGTGGTAGCCATGCTCTACACTCAAGTTACAGCTTTGTGGAGAGCATGAATCATGTTGAATGAGACCCTGTTTGCAAGACAAGAAAAGAGACAGGGATATCAAAATTATGCAGAGCATTTTGGCCATTATTAAGTCCCAGGCCAAAGGGGAACAATGAGGATTAAAAACAAGCTTGCATTGTCATTTTATGTATTGATTTAAATATTCAGATATTTATGACTATTCTTAACAGACACACTAAGACCATAAAGCCTACAATTTTTGTGTATTTTTATTTCCTCTCTCTCGCTTCATCCTAGGTCGTATTCCAGACAGTCTGAAGAACTGTGTTAACAAAGATCATTTGACTGCAGCTACACATTGGGCCAGCATGGATCCTGGAGTGGTTCATCCAGAGCTTAATGGTGCTGCATACAGGTAAGAGTGATGGACATGGAGGAGAAATAGCTCCTTGATTCAGATGTAGGTATTTGAGAATAGATAGAAGCCCTTCCTATTAATAAATAGGATTAGATACCAGCTATATTGTTTTCATAATTGTTTCATTTAGAAGAATAATCTTGTTTTGCTGGTTGAAGTCAGTCATGCTGTGTGTAAGTATGATTCCTCTTACAATCTCTTTTGTTTGGTTAGTATGTGAACAATACACATTTGTTTGTATAGTCAAGTAAAACAATTCTAGTCATCTGTGGTGAGTGCAGTGGAAATTTATGTTCCTTTTGCTGAAGGTAATGATGCAGCAGTAGGTTACAGAAAGACCTTCAATAATAAACTATTCTAATGTTGGTTTGTGGCCTCCAGACACAAGAAAGAACAAGTAACTCAGTATTGAAAACAGTGAAACAGCCTGTGATGATTATGAAAATATGTTTAAAATAGCATTTTCTAAATTATATGTTTAATTTTTAAGCAGAAGCATTTGAAGGACTTGATCTGTGTATTCTCAATCAACTGTGAAAGCAGGTCTTAATAATTAATAGAAAGGGGCAATTTTTACATGTTATATGCACATTTTTTAGTTACTTTGTTTGCTTGAGAGTCTTTCTGTCCTTTATGCCTAGCAGCTGTTCTTGCAGCAGATTTTTCAGACAATTTTTATGAAAAACATCTGCAATTTTTTTATCTTCCAGTATGGTGTTTACATACAAGTGGGATGAAGGTGGCTGAGAAAGCTACAAACAGCTGCTTCCCTTGGTGGTGCCTTGGGCAAAGGGACAGTGCAGCCCTTTCATTATTTTGTCATACCTCTTTATCCTAATCTTTCCTCTGTCCTTATTCATACATCTACCTTATCTTTGTCCTTCTTTAGACATGCTTTTAATTAAGAGAGGGGATTCCTGCGTTTGTGTTACTCCATATGGGATCCCAGCTGTGCACTGCTGAGAAGGGAAGCAAAAGCTCTTGTGTCCCAGGGACTTGGAACAGTCTCATCAGAAAGGGATGGAGAGGTGATGGGGAAGTGTCACCACCCTCTGACATAACCCTTTTATCAGCAGCCATAAGTGCACTAAAGGAAAAGAATAACATGGATTTGGTCAACATGTGTTTGTCTCGTGTAACATGAAGATTTCTATTTTTTGATGAAGTACCCATAGCCCTAAATATCTGAAGAAGGGTATTTTTATTTGATTAAATGAGAAGAAGTTCAGGCACTTGTGTTCTCCTCTGCATTGGTTCCATTGACTTCAGTCTGGAGCAGTGAGGGTATAGCTGAATGTGATTGGGGCTGAAAGACAAGTGTGCTGGACTGGGGGCAATAATTCCACCCCTGTCATGGCAGTTAAGGACAGGGTTCCATGCCCAAATAAAATGCAGGGGTTTGTTCTCATTTTTGGGGTCACAAGTCCAGCCAGAAGCAGGCCTCACAGCCAGAAATTAATTGAAACTTAGGAATGTTTTGGAAGTTAATGATTTTCAAGGTAAAGACCATATGTATTCAATTTAAGCAAGATAAACACAGAACTGAGTGACTTTTAATTTAAGACATTGTTTCAGTCAATTTTTTCAATAAAGAAAATTAATTGTAAAATTCTGACTTCACAGTTGCTTTCAAATACAAAATAAAACTTTTTGGCAATTTTGAGGCAGAAGTTAATAGTTATACATATTAAAAGCTTCTTTTGGAGAGGTGATAGAATAGTGGCTAATGTGGGTGAATGCAGTTACTATGTGCAGTACAAAATATGCAGCACTTGAACCTAAGGTTTTATGAAGAAATTGGTTTCAATAGCAGTGTTTGCTGCTGCTTAATTCCTACCTGGATTAAGTATAGCCTTTGAATTGACTGTTTAAACCAAATTTTTCTTCCCAATCCAAGATGATGTTCAGCTAAGTGAGTTCTGGAGTCTTCCACAGGCAGTCTGAAGTTTCAGATGTGCTAATAACTGTATCATAGTCATGTAATTGCATTAGAAGATAAGACCTGGGATAATAATTTATATGTTAAAAAATGCAAATAGCTCTTTGGGTGAACTAAAACTAACGAGGCTGTTTTATTCTGTATATATCATTTACTTGTATTTTGATGTAGGATAGAACTCTCAAATTACCAGATATTATCACAAGCCAAGAACATTGAGCATTCATCAGCAGAATATAATCTAGATGTGAATATCACCGTGTTCTGTGGGAAACAAAACCATTTACTGTGCGAAATGCAAGATGCCCTATCAACACCAAAGGGCATGCAAACAGGACCTATCCCATGAGTAAAGATTCACAATATTCCTGAGAAGGAATTACTTGTAGTGGTCTCAGTGAAGCAGCATAATACACCCCGGGTTTGTGTTATTACTGTGGATTTGTTACTGAGCTGCCTGTTAAATAACCCCCTGCCCTTTCCTGTGTCACAGAGCAGGCAGGTCATAGGCAAAGTGAAATTTAACAACCAGGAAACAGTGATTATACCATTCATAGACATGTTGACGTATCTTCCTGCCTTCTGTGGGGTAGGTGAGGAGGCTGGATGGGGCTCTGAGCAGCCTGGTCTGGTGGAAGGTGTCCCTGCCCTTGGCAGTGGGTTGGAACAAGATGATTTTTAAGGTCCCTTCCAACCCAAGCTATTCTGTGAATATCTAGGTACTGAAGAGGTACTTGGATGAGAACAGCTGGATTTTGGTAATTCAGAAGTTATTTCATGTTGAGATACTTCACTGGTAATTTTCAGACTCTCTAATGCATGGTAAGAGCATGCACTTAAATTTTTAGCCTCTTCTGGGACAGGCTCAGTTTCTCAAACAGAGTTTAACATAGTTCAAGGGGCTTCTGCAGTTTAAAAAATATACTGGATTAACCAAAGTTAAAGTTGCCTTTAATTTGTAATTAAGAGGGATACTGTATTTTTCTTCCTAAATTAAGACTACATCAAAGAAGGGGAAGGAAGACCGTGAAGTAACAGAGGAGGTGTAATTGAGCTCTTGCTGCTGCCAGAAGAGGAAGATAGGGAGAAACTTCATGAAGTGCTGGAGGGAATATATTTTCTGGTAAAGAAGAAAAAAGCATTAAATAGTCACAAAAGGGAAGGTTAAATAGAATAGAAATGCTCATGGGTAGAGGCTGTTGAGTTTTATGTGCCCTCCTTTCAGAGACAGGATTTGAACAAAGCTGATGATTAAATTGAAAGAGGACAAAAATTCCAAAAAGAGAATGGCAAAGTAGGGCTAGGAGCTGTCAAGTAAAATACAGTTTCTCTAGAGCAGTACATTATCTACATTTTGGCTGCTGCCACAAACGATTGTAGGGCCTCTGGATGTTACTGAATCTGGAGGAAACCTGTACCCGAGGAGAGGTGCTGGCTGGTAGAATCCTGGCTATCCTAACGTGGTGTCCAAGGGGAATTTTTTATATAGAGAATATGTAGTTTGATCTGCTTAATGTGCTCATAAGGTAACTATTAATGCTCCTGATTCAGCACTGCACATTTTCACAAAGGGGAAGCTTTGGCTTTTCTTCCTGAGGAAGATGCAGTTGCAGAATTTGCTCTCTCCTTGATTGCTCCCAGCTCCAGCATGCTGATGCTCAGGGAGGATGTTGTTAGAAAGTAGAGGTTGTGTTGGGAACAGCTGCTGTGTAGGACTTCTAAATGCAAGTTTTTGTCATGCTGTGTTTTGCAAAGCACCTAGAGTAACAGATAAGCTGTTTCAAAATTAAATCAGAATAAGTAAAACAATACCCTATCTGACAGTTTTCATAGGAATTGAAGCAAATTTGATTAATAAGATTCAAATGGAGTTACTGAAACAAGCAACTAACTCCATTAGCAACTGCAAATTAATTTTAAGGAACCTCTCTGGAGAAGGAATTAGCACAGGAAACCCTGTAAATATGTGTACAATTGGGAACAAAGTTATCTGTCCTACAGGTGGTGTGATCTGTCACATCCTGATTATCCATTCCACACTGCAGTCAGCCTTGTGGTCTGTAGGAATCATTCTCAGCATGTCCAGACCAGTGTGTAGTGTTATCCTTGTCCCTGTGCCATGCTGGACAGCCAAGCTGGGGCCCTCTGGCACAGTGTTTGCACAAAGCACCTCCCAGGATGTTTCTATGGTGGAAAAAGACCAAGCAAGTGTGCTTGCATCCAGCTTTTTCCTCCTCTGAGTTTTGTGTAACTTCTGCACTAATTTTCTGTCAGTTTGAGGGAATTCAGGGTGAGCAGCATCAAACTGTGTTACCTCAGAAAAGATGCTGTGGAAATGGGGTGGAATTCAGCGTTGAACTCTGATAAGGAGAAGATCAACATCAGAATAATGTGATACTTGAAAAAGCTTGACAAGCCTACAAGTGCCTTTTCTCCTGTGCAGTCCTGAGTAAACACTTGGGTAGCAAAAACCACAGTGAGTGGTAGGTTTGTGTGTTTGGACTTCCAAATCGATTATGCTCTTCAGGATGCTTGGGTGAGCAGGATACATCAGGAGAGAACAAGGGCTGAGTGTGCAGCTCTCTGAGGAGGAGGGGAGGCAAAGGGTCAGTGATAAGTGGCCAGTGTGGCATAACTTGCAAATAGGTGTTGGGGTATTTGACTGAAATGAAAACATATTTGTATTAAGTTCGTGTGTAGCTCTTGTTTGTATAAAGCACTGTGAATTACCAGAGTTCATCAGTTACATCTGAACTTTGGGATTGAAGCAGTAGATTTGCCTGATAACATCAGAGCCAACATAAAACTAAGCTGAATCAGAGAGTGATTTTTTTTGTTGTTGTTGACTTAATAAAATATTTAGGCCTCAGTGTTTGTCCACATAGAGTAAGAAATCTTTAAAACCATCCCATAGTTTTTGTGTTTGCATCTCCTTCCTGCAGTCTGCCTAAAGCACCTGTCCTTTGTATAACTAGTACTGGTTCTCTTTCAGACAAATGCAGCGGCAAGTTTTATGCTGAAAGAGTAACTCAGGTGCAGGAGCTTTGAATTTATCATCTTAAAGGGTGTGGGGGGTATGATTGCTATTTTGGGGAGCTATTGAAAAGCTAGGAATGGAAGAGTAGTATAAAGAAATACTTTTTCAAACCACAAAACTGAAAATTTAAAATTTCTGTACTAGGATGAAAGAGGAAGAATAAAATCCCCAAAGGTCAACTTGATGAAAAGTCATAAAGAACAGATACTGCATGGACCCAAGAATTACTTCTGTTTGAGGTTATACTTTGAGAGGGGCAGTACTCCCAGATTGTTTCCTTTTTGTACTGTCACTCATGTTATTGAATCTGAAGAAACAGTCTAACAAACCTTCATTTCTCATTTGGGTAAAACACACCATCTCTTGTTTTATGTAGCAGCATCTGCATATGGTGTCTTACCTGGAGCTTCAACTCCCTGTCTTTCTACCTGGTCTGAAAGCCAGAGAAGCACCTTTATAGCTGTGGAAGGAGGCAGGGTGGGCTTTCTGCTCAGCCAGCTGTTGGTTTTAACGTGTGCTCCTGTTTTCTCCTCCCAGCAGGTATCCCCCAGGCGTCGTAAGCGTGGCTTCCACTGGCATACCTGCAGCAGTAGAAGGAATAGTCCCCAACCCCATGTCTTTATCACACGGCCTCCCTGCTGTAGCCCACCCGCCCCACGCTCCTTCCCCCGGCCAAACTGTCAAACCAGAAGCTGATAGAGACCACCCCAGCGACCAATTGTAGCCTACGAGAACAGCATTCCCGGCATCGGAGAGCGCCGCTCCCGCGCGCGGAAAACAACCAACACACAACACAAACCCCTGGATTTTGATTAAAGGCAAAACCATGAACTTACAGGAGGAGACGATTATTGGTTTAGAAACTGGTCCAATATACAGTATAAAAGGAAAAAGGTGGGAGACAAAAAAAAAGAAGATTTGGAAGCATTTTTTTCCTCCGTATAAATTGTAGTTTGTCCCTGTCCAGTGGACTGATTCACTGTTTCTGTGTCCTATGGGTTCTTTGTTAAGCAAGAGAAGTTAGTAGTTAATTATATCATGAATGTACTTGTCTGTGTACAGTTTTTAGAACATAAAAAGGGTTTGTTTGCTTAGCTGTCAACAAGGAAAAACATAAGGGAGGCATTCAACAAACCAATTTTGAGATTAAAAATCCTTTCTTTTATATTTTAAGACATGCCCAAAAATGAGGCAGTTGGCAAACTTCTCAGGACAATGAATTTTTCCCATTTTTCTTTCTACGCCACACAGTGCATTGTTTTTTCTACCTGCTTGTCTTATTTTTTAGAATAATTTAGTAAACAAAAGAAAAACAGTTTCTCTCCTAATTTTGGCATGAATTCCCTTATTTCAAAATGAAGACAACCTTGCAAAGAGATTTTGAGGAAAAAAAAAAGGTTTTGTATAAACGAGCGTTGTGCTTTTTGTCACCAGTTAAAGTATATATTATTGGTGGTATCTGGAAAAGGCACTAGACTACTGAAAAGTAGCAGCATTTCATTGCCTACATTGATTCCTTCCTGGTAATGTGGTAGGCTAGCAATATTTTTGGTTAAAATCATGTTTGTGACTGTAACCATTTGTATGAATTATTTTGAAGAAATAAAAATCCCAGACAAATATCATATGTGTAAAAATTTTTATTTCTAGTAACTGTTTATTCTACTTTTATTAGGTTTCTTAGCTGTAATTTTTAAACAGATGCTGTCAAGTATTTCATTTCTAGCTTTACTTTGCTCTCTGTTGTTTGTAATACTGTCTTGGAAGCTTGAAAAATAAAAAAAAAAAAATTCTTTCCATACCATTTTTCCCTTTACATTTCGTAAATGTTGATCTTTTTTCCTGTGTTTCTAATGGAGTTTGAAATTAAGATGGATTTTGATTTGTACACCGGCATCATCAGCTACAATATGGTAACAGCATTTATGCCACCACTGTGGGCAGAGCAGAGGAGGTACAACAGCAACACAACAACAATAATAATAATAATAAATGTCTTTTGCCGAAGTCCAACATGAGAAGTGTCCATTGTTTTATTTGCTTTTGTGATGATGGAAGTGTGCAGCAGGATCTAATTGTGTTTGCCATATTGCAGGAGTTTGTCTGACACAGGCAGAAGTGTGTTCGAGGCAGGTTAGATTCCAGCTGGATGCTGTTCCGGCCTTTCCTGTGCTTCTGGATAAGATTCCTTCGTCCCTGCATGGTTTAAAAAAGCAATACAGGAGTTTGTCTGCTGCAAGAAGGAAATCCATGGTGGGCAAAAGTGAACCTGGACATAAACCTCCTCAGTGGCCTCTTGTCTGTTCACTGTTCATCTGAACTGGTAACAGTGCACCTGAGGTTAGTGAGCTGCTTTTATGGGTTCTGGGGGAAGTTACTGTCCCCCATTCCTGCAAGTCTCCAGAGCAGCCTCCACCTCTCTTGGGGAAATGGTGGGAGGCTCTCAATCAAGGAAGACTGAAATTTGTGGATCTGTACCCAAGGAGCACTATAGAGAGAAATTTGGTCTCCATGGAAGAGTGGAAGGATTTGCCTTGAACATTTAGAGCTAAAACTCTCATCCATTACTACTCACTTTATGGTAAAGCCATTTCTGTTCCCTCTATGAAACAAAACAGAAATGAGCCCCAAAGCTGCAAGTTTTTCCAGCAAAGACACTTCTGAGATCTTTGTTGCCAAAAACTTGCAAAAAACCAAATCAGTCTCCTTCTGTTGAAGTGGGACTTCATATTTCATGGGCAATTCATATTTTAAGATGCTGCTGTGTTAGGCTGAAGTTGCTTGTTTAACATATGTAAAACAGACGTTTAACATCTGGCTACAAAGAATTGCTGGCAGTTGCATTTGCCACCAAATCTCCCAAGGAAGACCAAGAGGGTTTGTTTTTTCCTTGCATCAGTTTGGACATGGCTTATGTAAGTAAGCTTTGTTTGTAGTGCATCAATACATTGATGAACCAGAAATGAAAGCACTGGTATTTGTTGTGTGCCTTTCCCCAGTTCAGTTTCAAAGCTTTTGAGCCATTGGCACAAACATTTTCAGGATCTGAGCCCAAAATCCTGTGTTTATGGGTGTGACCAGTGCACTGGTAATGGGTTCAGTATCTTTATGCTGCTGTTGGAGATGTGTACCTGTTGGTTTCACTGGTGGAGAGTAATCCAGTTCCCAGCTTTAGAAAGGAAAAATCATCTAGGCAATGACAAAAGTTGTTGGTACTGACTTCTCGGTTATGGTCTGAAAAGCTAAATTAAAAATCTAATAAACTCCCTCAAATGTGGAGTAAATGACTCATTGGAAAAGCATCCCAAAATGGACAAAGACTGTTGTGCTGGAGTAACCTGTCTTTTACAGCTGCTTTTGTTGGATGGTGGAAATGTGATTAGATTTCCTCTGTCTGGTAAAGGAAAAAATAGAAGATGCAGTCAGTGGGGAATCATAGAGAGGTGAAGGTGAGAGCAGCAGAGGCCACAGGTGACCTGAGGCAGCGTGGAAAGGTGAAAGAGGTTAAAGTGCCTGCCTTGCCCATGATTTTCCTTTGGTGTCATTAGTTGAATTAAGGGTCTTGGCCAAGAAGGAGGGCAAGCATGCCCAAACTGCTGCTGGCTCCAAGGCTGTGGGATGGCAGGTGGCTCTGGAGCCCCCATGAGGATTTGGTGGTACCAAAGATGCCCATTGTGCAAATGTAAAGTCAGGTAGTTGCACGTCTAAACAAAAACTGGTCGGGAAGAGGAGCTGTGAGTGCATTTCCATGGTAGGGCTGATGGGCTGCTGCTGTGGGAAGGAGCAGCACGGTGGCAGATGCTTCTGGCTTGGTCTCGGGTAGGTCTGGGAATGAATTAGAGATGCCACAGGGGACCTGGAGCATTTGCTGTGTAGTTTTGGTCAGGAATTTTCAAGAGGGTGAGCTCGAGCTGAAGTCACGGCAGAGAGGGGCTCTCAGAAGGACTGATGGGGGCTTGTGGGAGAGGAAATCAGAGTTACTTGGCTTTTCCAGCTTGAAGGCAGAGTTGGGGAAATGACTGAATAGCAAATGCTGTGGAGAAAGGAGAAAAAGAAAAGCTGGTACATGAACAGACAGACATAAATAGGGGTTAGAGAAAGTTCTCTGTCAGCAGGGAGTCCTTGCCATAAGTTTGCAATTGGAGTTACTGGAACTCAGTCCTGAAGTCTCTGGAGCTTGGGTTGGGGTTTTTGGTTTTTGTTTGGGTCTTGATCTTGCGTTTGGATTTTATTTTTTTTAAATATAACTTGGTTTTTAAAGTCCAAAATGTGAGAACAGTGTTTAAAGGTGATACAAGATTGCTCCCAAATCGACAACCAGAGGCCTTTTCTGTTCAGGATAAACCACTTCAGCTTCTTTTTTAACAAGCCTCAAGGCTTTTTCCTTTAGTATGGGGGGGTTTGAGAAAATGCCTTATTTTCTTGTCCAATTTCCACCTCAGATGATTAAGGCTTGCTTTCCAAATGACCATGACTGCTGCAGTCTGGCTGTTCCCAGCTTGCTCCGTGCCTCAGACCAAAGGGTTTTCTCCTCTAATTTTAGTGGATGCTTCAGTGGTGTCAATTGTTCTGCTTGAAGGAGAAGGCAGCACTGCCAGTATTTACTTTATCCAGGTCACCACCCTTTCTACCTTTTGTAAATTGGGGGGGGGGGGGGAAAGGGAGGGGTAAGAGGGAATGGGAAAGTGTCACTGGCTTTAAGGGTGGAAAGTAATATTAGATCATTTTGTCTGACCACTTAGTGAAGCTGTTAAATGTGATACATGTCTTCATTAAACCTGATACCATGTTTTGACTAGAGTAAATCTTTCAGAAAGATTTTTAGTATTTATATTAAAATGTCAAGTGATGGGGATTTTTGCTATTTCCTTTAATAGTTTGTTTAAAAGGGGGATATCAGTCACTGTAGTTTTTAAGCTGCTTTATTTAATTTGGCTTTCCCTGCCTCTAAATTCCAGTTATTGTTTCATGTTGACCATGAGGTCATGTAGGCTGACTTGAATTTAGTGAGCATGTCACATTTTAGCCAATTTGCCTCCGTACTGAGGTCAGTGACACATCTTCCAGGAACACTGAACTGTGTTATTCATCTGTTTTCCAGTTTCTTTCATTGCACTGTACATCCTTTCCTTTGTGGCTCTGTGTTTTTGCTCTTTGGAGTGACATGGCCCAGTATGGTTATCTTCTGCAGATGAAATTACAGGGTTTCTGATCTCACATGTTCAGCTCTTGTCTTCTTGCCTCCATTGACTTTCCAATTTCCTTGGTAAACTATTTTCCTGCAAAGTGCTCAAAGAAAGTGATTAATCCTATTCCTGGTCCTCAAATGGCTTTGGCTGGGTAGCACCTCCTTAGCAGCCAAAGCTCCACGTAGAGTAGATCTCAGTGCAGTGTCCTGCTCTCCTAGTCTGAGGGCTCTTTCATCCCACCATCTGCATCCTTTGTGTGTCTGCCTTCTGCAGAAAGGGCCTTCCCTGGGTCTCATACCTCCTATCTGTCTTTTCATCCCTCAGTGTCTGCCTCCTGTCCTTCTTCCTTGTTTCTAGCATTCAGGACACCTGGAATGTTCCTTCTAGAATTCTTCCCTTTTTCAGGAGAAATGTCCTTTGGTCAGTTCTATTTCCCTGTCTTACTCTGTCAGCTTGGCACAGACCAGCTTTTCAGCTCGCCTTGGCTGACCTTGCACACTACCTCTCTAAGTCCATGTCCTGTATTTGATTTTTTTATATCCAGTTTGGGGCTTGGGATCACCTAGTTGGTATTTTGTTTGTTTGGAGGGTTATTTTTTTTAATGCAGTTCCTCCTCTGGAGTTTTCATCCTACATTTTCTGTACCATAGAACCAATGAGGGCTCTTCAGATCTGGTCCCAGCTCTTTTCTTTGCCTTTACACTTCTGCTCAGAGCTGTAAGTGTTTTCTCCAAGGAGCACTGTTTGTTTTGGGGGCTGGGAGTGGGTTGTGGCAGTGTCAAGGCTGCCATAAACAGACTAAAGTATGTCCTTGGGATGATGAGAGGCATTTGGGACATGCCCAAGATGATGTAGGTCATTCTCTGAGCATGCCAATCCCTTGCAAACATTTGTTGCTTGCACAGTGTTTAACTACATACCTGCCCCCCACTTCTTTCATGTGCTGCCTAAAAGGGATAAGGGGTTGCTGGTTGGAAGTGTTAATGATTTACTCAAAAAAAATAAAGTAAGGAAATTTAAAAAAAAATAATTACTTGAATATGTTTTGAGTTTTGAAGGTTTAAAGTAATAAAAAGGAGCAAGGTTATGGCTTAAATTGCCGCAAGAACCTTTTGTTACATGTCAGATTTGATGTATTAGAAGCAGACAATTAGACAGTGCCATTTATTTGTCTGTGCTGTGAAGGCAGAGTCCTTTGTAGAGTTTGGGAAAAGCGTATGGAGCCAGCTTCCTGGATAAACCCTACGAGTTAGGGCAGCAAATCAACATCTAAAAATAAATCTGAGGAGCTGCCATCTCAGACTTGTGTTTCCAAAGCCCTCCAGCCATTTTCAGAACGTCCCACCCGATGGAATGGATTGAATTCTCAAGCCAGTTGCCTCCAACACAGCTGTTGGCTCCAGAGTATATTCCCTTCCCTGGGAACTCAGCGAGCAGCAGAGCTTGCTCCTCAGCACACCTAAAAGCACCAGAATAAATCCCATTTAAGTCTCTTGCTGTTCAGTAGGATTTTGGTTAAGCCCTCGTGTAAAGTTAAGTCCATGCTGTATTTTACTGTTCTTAAACCACAGCAGAAAGCAAATCTGCTGTTGGTGTTTTCCAGTAACACTGGCTGTTATCAGCATCTCTAGTTTCCATGTGAAGATGGAGTCGGGGGATTTCCAGCTTCTTTTTGATAGGAGTTTTTGGTCATTTTGCTGTTTGCTTGCTCATGTGTTTTCAAGACCTAATGTATGTGAAATGGGTTTCTCATATTATGAATTTCTGGTGATAGATTTTTGTCTCTTAAGTTGCAGCCCTTTGTAATTACTGCAAGGCCATTACTTTCCATTCCAAGCGTGAAGTGGAGTGCCTGTCCTTTGAAATGGGCGGCTGAAACAAGGTTTTCAAGAAGTAATTTTCTGAACAGCTGTAGTTTTCTCTTTTCTTTTCCTCCTGCAGACCAGCCATTTTAAGCTCAGGATACAGCCCTCATATTGCAAGAAGCACAGGTAAGAGGGGAAAAACCTCCACTGTGGCTCAAAGCTCATTTTAGAGGTTTTCAACCTCCATAAATTCAAAGGATAAAGGCCTGGGTTTGCATCATTTGTAACTGGTAGCTGAGATCTGATCCTATTTTACAGGAAAAAAGAAGTCTTAAAGTCTGTTGAAAGAGCACTATTAAATTGTGACCCCTTGGATTGTGGCACACATCTCACTTGGACTTTTGTGTGTCCTGGAGCAAAATGTGTCATTCCAGTGAATGTCTTTTCCCACAACACTGGGTCTGGGACTGAACCTCACCATTTGGAGAGCTCTCTTCATGTTTTATATCCAACTTGGCTGAAGTAGGATATGGTTTCTGATATGGCTGTGATCCCCAAAGCGCTTTGGTTTTCACCTGCACTTAATTGTCAGTATTTCTGCCAGTGACTCCCAGTGCTTTGTGGTGTTTCTGTGGCACAGCTGTGAGTTCAGAACTAAGGAGACACCACAGTTTTCCTTGGAAAAGGCTGTTGATGAGCCATGAGATGGTGGATGTTCTTAAATCTAGATTCATCCATCTGGGCTCTCTCTTCTGCTTGCCTCCAGTGACCTAAGTGAAATCTCAAGAGGAATAGCTCCTAATGTATGGAGTCTTTCAAATTCAGTGCATGAGATTACAGTGGAGCAAAATGGGAACACTGCAGATCTGAGTGTGTCTGGTGTAAACTTCTCATGGCCATGACTCTAATTCTCTAGTTTCAAAGTGGCTTCACTACTTAAGAGATGCACTCAGCAGAAATGAAATGCCATCCAGAGGAGGTACCTCTGTGCTGCTCCTTATGCCTTCTCTCCAGAAGACACAGAAGGATGAAACTTCTCCAACCTGCAGTGCTGTTTTTGAAAAACTGCTTTGATAATCCACACCTGGTGATTCCCCCCCTTTATCCATCACTTGGTGGTTTAGAACTCCAAGTGTTGGAAGTGCTCTTAAACAGATACTTACGCTGAGCTCCGTGAGGCTCTGAAATCCCTTTGGGGATGTAGATTCCTGAGTGGAAAGGGCAATGTTTCACTGTTTGTGATATGTTGGAGGAGTTTCGATGCTCTTTTAGATTGTTGCTTCCAGGGGTCTGGACTTCCAGAATTGCCATGTCTGCTCAGCCTGTTGAAGGTGTTGGGGTAGAAATCGGGGTCTGACCTTCGAAGCAAGTTAAATATATGAAAAAGTGATAGAAGAAGGAGAGGTGATAATGTGCTTTCCCCCCTGACAGCCCTGAGCTGGTGGAGGTGCAGCTGCTCTGGTACCACCCCAAACCTTTGGCTGCAGTGGGACGGAGGATCTCAGCCTGTTCCGTGCCAACCCACCCCTGCATTCTGCAGCAGGACCGAGGGCAGATGCTGAGCTGTTGTTTCCTCCAATTCCCTTCTCAGAATTCCTTTGTGCTCGCTGTTTCCCACCACGGTTGTATCCCGGGCTGCGGTACACGAGCTTTTCTCTGCTAAATTCCAGAACTCCGGGTGATCCGGCTTGTGACTTATGCATGCTTTATTTTATGAATTTCTCCCATCCCCTCCTGCTGGTTCCCCCAGCCCTGGGAGCTGATGGGCCCTGCGGGTGACAAAGGCACAGGACCCCGGAGGTCCCTCTGTGATAGCCACTAGATGGCAAAACGCACTTTGTGCATCGAGAGGACGTGAGAAACCCCCGGGGGAACAGCGGGCTGGGCTCTCCTGCCGCTGCTGCCCTACAAGGGTTATTTCTATAAGCCATGTTGGCATATCCAGGTACTGCGCCTGGAGCATCTTCCCTTCAAAAGTCTGTGAATTCTCCCGTTCTTATTTATGTGTCGGTCATTTAAGCCTTCACAGAGCATTTTGGGAAGAGATTTTGCCATCATATCCCAGTGTTTGAAGAGAGCAGCTTGTTAAACAACCTGGCGAGGCTGCTGTAAAGCTGTGTCCATTCTGGCTCACCTGTCAGTCACAATGCAGGTGTCATCTCCCTTCCTAAATTACAGGTGGGACCTGCTCAGGACTGAGGTTCTGTAGCTGCTGCCTTCTGTTTACAGACAGATAAATAAATATTTGAAGGTAATTTGTTTTCCAAATATTTTAGAGGCATAAATATGATGGGAAAAAAAATCAAACAAAACCAAACAAAACAGAGGGGAAACACAGACATCCTTGTCATATTCTGAATCCTGGGCATGGATTATGCTGTTTGTTATCTTGACTCTGTGAGATTTTGTCCTCTGTGGAATACATCCTTGTGTTTTTGCCTAATGGAGATGTCTCAAGTTACAGATTTCCATCATGGTCTGTTGTTTTTTGTTTGTTTTGTTTTGTTTTCTCAATAGCTTTTGGGGGCCCTCGCAGGGAAGTTTCCAGTTCCCTCTGTGTGATGACAGCAGCGCTCTTGGCTGGCTCCTTTCAGTCAACTCTCACCCAACCAAGCCTGTCCTGCCCTTGGTGTCCTGTTCCCACAATCCTGTCTGCAGCTGTGCCCCTCTCTGCTCTGCTGATCGTGCCTGCTTTAGGGCAGTGGGACCTCTTCTTCACGGGGCTGGGATGTGAAACTCATCTGCTGCACACCAGGCTCCTGGGATGGCTGCAGTGGCATGTTCACTCCATCCCCTCTGGCAAAGGTTTCACTTGGGAAAGCAGAGAATTTGTTTTGCCCCAAAACAATGATCTGAAATACCGTGTTTTGGAATGTGAGAAACATAGGCAGTATTTGATGTCTTCTGCTTCTCTGTGTCTCTGGTGGACTGGACATTAAAGTAAACAGGTTAAAATTAAGCAGGATAATAATGCCAATAGACCAGGTCTAAGGAGAAACAGTAGATGTGAGAACAGATTTTTGACCAGTCATTTATTAATGGAGCACTGAATGGAAGGCTGTGGGATTTCTGAATGGAAGGCTGTATGTGGTGCAATGGAAAATGCAGCATGGTGCTTGTCACTTCAGCACCAGGATGCTCCTATGGCCACACTGAGCTTTCACAAAACATCTCAAATCTGGATTTTGCTAACTTTTGAGTGCTTGCCTTCAGAATCTTAGCGATGGTATTTGAAGATTTGTATTCCTAAATTCACCTTTATTTCTTGTGGCTTCAAAGGGTTGTGGCTGTTTTGATCAGGTGAAAGTGAGTCTCCCATTGCTGCTGCCTGGGAGGCAGGAGACTTCATTGTAGGTGGAAGGCTAGCTGGAGGTGCAGAGAGCTCTGCTGGGCACTGCCCTGCTTGCTGGACAGAAAGCACAGGGTGCCCAGAGCTCAGCTGAGGCTGCCACTGTGGTCTCCTGGATGCCTGCTCAGGTCAGGCCCCGTGTTACCAGCTCCTGGCTCCATGTGCCACAGCAGGGAGCTGAGCTGCAGTGCCAGTCAGGCCCTTTCCATAGACAATCAGAGTATGATTCACTGTATGATAAGAGAAAACAAATAACCCCAAGGCCCTTCCTGTGAGATGACAGTTTTCAGCTGGTTTATGTGCACTTGACTTCATGGGATGTCCTTCAGTTTGCAATAATTTCCTACAAGGCAAAAGTAAAACAAACAAACAAAAACCAAAACAAACAAAAAACAAACAAACAAAAAAACAAACAAAAAACTGCTAATGGAGTAACAACAGCTTTTCCCAGAATGTTAAATATATAAAAATGGTGCTGGAATTGCAATAGATTGACATGTATTTGTCTTTGATGGACATAAGAAACAGGAATAACCATGTAGCATAACCTGGTGGTCCCAGTTTACAGCAAGGGTAATGTATTTGTTGTTTTATAAAGGGTTAATCAATGATTAACAGGCAGTACAATCAGTAGCTAATTGATTGTTGTAGACTCAGTTCCCCCATGGAACTGCCCCCATGCAGCTATCTGTAACACTGCATTCACGCTGGAATGTATTTATAGCAGTTATTAATCACACACTAGTGTTCTTTAAATGTTTGCATTTTATTAGGGGTAGCCAAATTTTCAATAACACATCAGTGAACTTGAGTTCTGCCTTCACATTAGAAAAAGGGAATATATAAAAAAGCAGTTAATTTGGCCATGCTTTCTTTAATTTGAAGAACCCATCAACTGCATAAATTGGAGGCACTATCACATTATGAAAGCAATTTTAAGTAAAACACACCATTTATGGCAGAAGCACTCTTAAAGATTTTTGTAATTACAAATATTTGTACTGTTAAGTGAATTGCATTGAAGTAGTTGTTGTTGTTGCTTTATTTCCCTGGAGGACTCTTCTGCTGTGGGAGCTTTGTTATGTTGATAAATGTGCCTGAAAGCTTTATAATGTACTGATGCATTGTAATGATAAATAGAGCTGGTTAAGTAGTAAAGATCAAACACACAATTAAACAGACTGTAATATACATCTTGCTGAGCAAGGGAAAACAACAGTGGAATCAGTAGAAATGAATGCAAATGGTTTTATTGAACTAAGGAAAAAATACATTCATATGCCTACAGAATGAGGAAATTTGGCCTGATGCTTGCATGAACAGACTTATAAAGTGCTTAATCATATATGAAATCCCTTTAAGCTATTCAGCAGTTACGATCAGCAGACAGGGCTTCCTCTGGCCACTCCAAGTAATAAAGATGTGCAAGAACCCAGGGGTTAAGTGAATCAGCACGGCGTGGGCTGGCTGGGAGAGGAGCCTGGGCACAGCAGGCAGGGCTCACAGGTCTGCCACAGCAGTAACATTAGCAAAAACACGTTGCACTTGACAAAAAGATTAGAACAGAATATTGGCAGCGCCTGCTCCTATTGTCCAAAATGTCCTTTCCTAGAACCTTTCCCAGCAGGGAGGCTGGTTCACACTTGGCGAGGCCACAGAGGTTTCACACTTGTTATTGCTGCTTGCTCTTCCAAATACCAGGAGGAAATGTGATTCAGAAGGAGCGTGCTGGAAGAGGGAACACAGCCATGCGTTAGTGGAGGGTCTCAAAAAGAAACCTTTAACACTGAGGCATCGAGGGGCACTTTCATTCAAAACTCAGAGCGGTACCCACACAACCTGCTTGCAGATTATCCTTGTCCATTCCAACTTTTAATTACTCTGAAGGGTGTTTTAAGTGAATTTCCTTCTCAGGGGTACCCACAGCCAAGTCAGCACAATAAGAACTTCATAGCTCATTTTGCAGATGCTACAGTGAAATAACTCCTCGAGGAGTTAGAATTAGGCAGGATGTAATAGCCAGAAGAAATGCTAATTCTCCCGGATAGACTTTATGTGAGCTCCTACCCTACACAGTGCTCTGCCCACCTGGAATATCCTAAGCCGTTTAGATTCCTGTGCAGTATCTGGGTATTAGCAAGACTCAGGGGAGTGGCCAAATCCTGCTTTGCTGCTGCCAGCAGCCAAACCCCTAAGCCTTGTGCACACTGGCCAATTACTGTGTGAAATCCCCTCGGTGCCCACCAGGCTCTGCTGCACCACCAGCACCCACCCAGCAGGCAGAAAGCATCCACTCACGACATGGACCACTACAAGCCTCTTTCCCAAGGATGTGAAATGTTCTGGCCAGCAAACACGTTGGTTCTTATTTGCCAAGTGGTGCTGATCGCTGAGAGCTTTGCACGGCCTCCAGGAAGTCGGGTTTATTTAATGAGAAGCAGGGGAGTAGTAAATGCTTCCAACTTCTGGAGTGGAAGAGGAAAAGGAGTGGCCTGGGAAGGCACCGTGGCCCCCTCTGCATCTGGCTTCTCACAACCTGAGCTACAGGTGTTGCTCAGCACAGCCATAGAGGAGTTCCCAGGATTATACATGGGAATAGAGCTGACTTCTCCTCTGCAAAAAACCCCCTAATTCTGCCCCAAGAACTGTGTGCCACTCCACGAAGATATTTGGGTGTCCAGCTGCCACTTAAGCATCTAAATACCTTTACAGATTTGGGCTTTGGTCCTAATTGTGTTGCTGCAGTCCATGATGTCCCTGGTTTTGTGTGGCAGGCACCAGATCGGGACTGACTGTGGAGAGAAGCACAGCCCGGCAGCCACTGGGCTTGATTTAATTGGGCTGGGCTGGTTTATGGTCCCTGGGTATACGGATTTTTTTCCTTGTTGAAAAACAATGTGTCTGCCAAGGCCGGCAGGAAAGTGGGAGCTGTCTGGAGGTGAAATTGCAGACTGACAGGGACAACCCTGCTCGATGGGAAGTAGACTCCAAAGGGTTTTGTGATGTCTGTCGGTTTGTGCCATCTCTTCGTCACTGAGTTTGCAGCCCAAAGATTATTTTGGATGCTTGCCTGTTCCCAGAAGCTCCATGTGCTCGGAACAATTTCAGCTCTGCATTAAGACAATAATTATAATCAAATCTCACGCTCCGCTGCCTCGGCCAGTCACCTCCATGGAGCAGATGGGAAGGGGGCTCGGATCAGTAAGGGTTTTCCCTCCCAGTGTACAACTGGCCCGATGTCTTCAGAAAGGATTGTTTTGTTTTTCCCTTTGGCTCCCCCCTAGTTCTCTCATGGCATCAGGGACGGGCTGCAGCTGGAAAATTGTGGACAGGGTTGGGAATGCAGGGAGGGAGAGAAAGTTATTTTGTCTGCTGTCTGCCTGCTGCTCCTTGTTCACACCCCCAGGCTGGGAGCAGGCAGGCAAAGGAAACCGGGTTTTTGGTAGTCCCTCTGCATCTGCTGATCTTCAGTGTCAGGTGTGAGATCTGCCCCTGCGCCCAGCCTTGCTGGTCATCCCAAGCCCTGTGTCCCCAGAAGGCTGAGGTCACGGGATCACAGAGTGGGCCAGGTTGGAAGGGACCACGGTGGGTCATCGGGTCGACCCTCCCTGCTGCAGCAGAACAGCCTCTGACCTGCCATGGCATTGTGCTGTCCCCCCTGAGCACACGGGGACGTGGCTGCTGGTGCTGGCAGTGCCACGCTGGATGGATTGACTGCCCTGAGCAGCACAAACACGGGGGCACACACAGTCTGAGATCACCGAGGCTGCTCCTCATCACATCCATCCCTCCAGCTTCCTCTGCAAGTCGGGATTATGGCCAGATGTGATTTAGTCTCTTCTGTTTTGTGGTCCCTCTGTGCTTTGTCACCTCAGTCAAAAATGAAGGAGCGTGCCTGCTCAGCGCTGGTGCCATTTTGACACCCAAATGATGTGTTAGGTCTTCAGAAAATTATAAATTGACGAGAAAGGTGTCTTTGGGAAAATTTTCCCAGAATGAGGACAAAGCTGCTGAATTGACTGGGTGCCTGTTTTGAAACACACACCTCCCCTGCCTGTTGGGGGGCTGTTGTGTTGCTGATTGCCGAGATGCTTGAAATGGAGAAGCACCTCACAATCCCTCTGTGCGTTTTGTTTCCACACAAAGCTCCTAAAACGGGCTGGGAGGGAGAACCCACTGGTTAGCAGTGCTGGTCAGACCCAGGCAGGACAATCCGAGCTCAGTCTCCTGGAGTCAGTGGTGTGAGACTGGCAGGGGCTCCCAGGGCAGTCGAGACACAGCCTTAGGACTGGCATGTTCCCTTCATCACCCCCTTGATGAAAAGTCCCAGGGATTTGATGTCTTATTTTATTTTCAGCAATGCTTGATGATATCTCTTTGGTACCATAGCTCTTCTATTATTTTTTTTTTTTTTCATTTTGGCTTATTAGAACAGGAAATTGCCTATAAATGTTATGTGGAATAGCTGCTGAATGTTTAAATTTTTACTGCTCTCTCATGCTGCATCTTTTAGTCCTCACTGATATTTTTCCCAACACACAGTTTTTTCTTAAAGGCCAATGAGGCTATTTGTGGCTTTCTGCATTACAGCAGTTCCCGAGGTTGTTGCTGCATCCCGTGACTGCGATTAATGAGATATTTGTTCTCTTGAAGGTGTTTGCAATGATTGTTGCTAAAGTACAAAAACAAGCTCTGTTGAGACACTTCCCAGATTTGGGATCTTCACCAAATTTATGATGGTGTTTTGGCTCTGGATCCTTGCCTCATTCACGTGGCTGGCTGATTCATAAAAGCACCTCTGGGATCATTCAAGAAATGCTTTATCTTTACAGGGAAGGGTCGGGTATCATCCACATGACACCAGGGGATCATATCAGTCACTCAAAAGCCCCATCTTGGCAAAATCTTTGCAGACTTTGCAAGCCCAGCCGTGGTGATTATCCCTTTTACAAAGCCAGAGAACCTCCTGCCCACCACCATGCCCAGCCACCAAGGGGATCTCCTCCCTGCTGGCTGTTTTAGCCCAGGTTGCACTCTGCACAGCAAGCTGTGCCTCAGGGATCATAGAATCAGAGCTTGGGTTGGGTTGGAAGGGACCTTTAATAAAGGTCCTCTAGTCCAATCCCCCTGCAGTGAGCAGGGGCATCTTCAGCTGGGTGAGGTTGCTCAGACCACCAGGACTGACTCGATGCAAACACCTCCGAGAGCTGTTTGCACAGGGCTCTGTACACCTCTAGCATTGTTAGCTCTCCTGGCTTCATGGGCCACGAAGAGTTTGTGGGATCTCATGGTTATTCCAGCGAGGAGGGGAAGATGCTGGCCCCGAGGAGGAAAGCAGCTCTCAGCCCAGGTGGTGGGCACGCTCCTCGCTGCTCTTCTCCAGCATGTGATGCCCACACACATTCACTCCAGGCTGCCAGCTGCCTTCTCCCCTCCCAAATTCCCCTGACATCTCTGTCCTCCTCCTCGTTTGTCATAGACCCACCACAGGTGTGCTCTGTGTGTGTTTGGGGTGCTGCCCCAGGGCTGTGGGGAGGTGGCTGGGGCTGGGGGAGCTGCTGCCTTGGTGGAGGAGCTCGGCTGTTTCTTGTCCTTTCCCTCCCTGGTGTGCAGGAGGCTCCCAGGAGCAGCTGCCTGGATGAATATTTGCCCAAATCATTACACTTTCTCGCAGTTAGCCTGCAAAAGGCCCAGCACCATTTGTATGGTAATGGAAGGCTTTCTCAGAAATGTTTTGGAAGCAATCAGCTAAACTAATAGGATTTTATGTAAACCAATCTCTTTCTTTAGATCAGGGTGGTTGGTTGTCTTTTTTTTTCTTGGTTTTGTTTTGTTTTGTTTTTTTTTCCTGGAGAGGAGGGTAAGGGCTTTTTAATAAATGCAAATTGGTATCTCATAGCAAATGGAAATGAGAGAAAAAGTTCATCACCAGGGTAAAAACGCTGAGACTTTGCTCCAGCAGCAGCTTCTTGTCTCATTCTCTGCACATTCCCCAGCAGCCACGATGAATTTCTGAGGTGCTGAGGCATGGTGCAATGAGAAGAGCTTTCTTCCACCTTCACCCTATAAAGAGACACCAGCTGGGTTGGTCTTTTCCTCACCCCATCAAAGCTGTGGTTTCTGCAGTGCTGGGGCTCTGCAGAGGGTCAGAGCAGAGAGGAGGCTGTGGCTGAGGGTCAGGCAATGGTTATTGCTCATTTCTGCGGTGCATCAGCAGCTCTGGTACTCTGTGACTTGAGCTTTCTGTACCTCTCCAGCAGGGTTTGAGAAAAGCAAAGGATGAGAAGCATTCAGAAATCTGATCTATGTCATGCGTTCAAAGCTCTGCTTTCAAGATAAGTGCTTTGCACTGGGAAATTGTTCACTGCATTCACCTACAACCAAGAGCTTTTGCTGCAAGCCCCAAATGCTTTCTCACTTGGGACACAGCTGAGGGGACTTTCCTGGCCCTGCTCCTGCTTCCCTCACTGGTAAAAGGGCCTGATACTTGACAGCAGATCATTTGCTTGGAGTTGAGCTGGTTGGGATTGCTGCAGTCAATGATTTAGCTGTTTTCTTATTTATATATATACAATAATTAAATTAAACTCTGATTGATCTGTAGACATGATGGCGCTGCTGGAAGTGCTGTTCAAGGAGACTCAGACCAGCAAGGGTCAGGCATCCAGCAGGGTTTCAGGTGAGCAACTCTGTCCCTTCGAGGCTGAACCTGAATTTGGAGCAGCAGGGTTTCAGGCTTGTTCATGCTATGCAGCAAAAGACAGCAAGTGTACATGACAGGAGGGCAGGATGTGTCCCCAAGGCCTTGGAGAGCAACCTGCAGCAGCACATGGGCAGAATGGAGACAGCAAGCATTAGCCTGGTGGGATTGCACAGCCCGAGCCCTGTCACAGGGTGCTGTTTGAACTTGCTGGCAGTGTAAAAGTGTCAATCAAAAAAAGCATGAAGGGATGGTGGGGTGTTCATTTACTGGTGATACCAGCAGGGTATGCAGACCTCAAAGGGGAAGGTAAATGTGCCGAGATGCCACGCCATCCCTTGGAAAATCCCGAATTTGTGGAGAAAACAAGTGATTTCCCACCATGCTGGACTCGATGTTGTGGTGTGCTGTGCCTGTGGGTGCAGCAGCAGCCATGGAAATGGGAGGCACGGTGGGGCCAGGACAGATGTGCTCTGGTGGGACAGTGGTGGCTGGGAAAGCACGTAGGGGTCGGTGCCTTGTCACACTCACACTGATCTAAACCTGCCTGGCCTGCCAGTGGCTTTGGTGGGTTCATGTCCTGCTGTGCTCCCTGCCAGCTGCACCGTGAGTCGCTGGTGAATCCCTTGCCACAGTTTTGTCTGGAAACCACCCAGGGTGAGCTCGAGGTGTGTTTGTAAACCTTGGGGAGAGCAAAGACCAGCGCCTGTCCTCAGCACTCTGGCTGGGATGGAAACTTGGTTTAGGAAATACCTTCCTCCCTCCAACCACTTTTTCCTGGCCCTTCATTCATGCCAAGACAGCTGTTGATGGTGCTGTCCTATAACCAGGTTGCTGAAATGCTGTTGGATAAAAATTCTTAAAAGAAGTAATTTGGGGGATTTATTTTCAGCAGGTATCGCTTCAGTGTCAAAGGCTGCCACAGAATTCCTCCACAGTAATTCCTCCTTTGAGATTGATTCTCCCAGGACAGAAAGACCCTGCTCAAGCTTTGGTCATGTGCAAGAAGACAAGGTCTAAGCAGTGTTTCATGATGTGAAAACGAAATCCAACCTACAAATATGCCTAGTGGGGTGTTATTAGGCTTGCCTGAAAATATTCAAGTCTTAATCCAACAACAGAATCCGACTTTACAGCTAGAAGAATCAAATCTAAGATATTAAATAAGCATTTATTCAAACATCTTTTCATATTTGAAACCATGTGGAACAGTATCAGAAACATCAGAAGCAAGAATGAGTGTTTTTACAAGGTGTGATCGTTTTCAAACCTCCCTGTCTGAACACTGTCCCAGGAGAAGGGCATGGTGCTTTGGGGTGCCACATTCCTGGTTAGATGCTTTCCAGATGCAATACTGCATTTCCAGGCATTGCAGTTAAGAGCAACTAGATTATTAAACAGAATATTTAAACTCTTGCATGGTTTAAATGCTTTGTAAGTTTGTCTGGGCTACATTAAGTTTATATGAGTGAAAAGTCCTTCTTGAATTACAAAATCAACTAGTTTTTGCTCCTCTAACATCTCAAACCACTCCTGGAGATGCATTCACCAGGGCCTTGAAAAGTTTGTTTAAACAATTCAGTCTCTGGAAGCTATAATTTTTTGATTTGTAGCATTTATTGAATGCTATAATCTCAGCATTCAATCAAAATACTACTGAATTTTCAAACTGCATCAGATTTTATATGTTATAAGAAAGTAAAATAAACAGAGTATATCAAGAAACCTATCCTAATACTCACAAGGGACGCTAAAGACAATTTAATAACCAATCAGAAACGCTCAACTGAAAATTTCTTGGATGGAAAAAGCAGTTTCTGCAACAAATTGTATTCCAGCTTTGATTGGTGAAATTGAAACAAAATCTTTCACTGTGGTTTGGATCTACCACAATAAAAGAATAGATCTCTTTTCACAGATTAATCCAAACCCTTCCAGGAGTGACTGGCTGCAGTTTGAGATTTTTATGCTTCCGTTGTCTCCTGTTAGCTGTGGATCAATGCCACTTGTTATTGGGATGTGCCAACAAGGTGTGGAAAGACCTGAAAACTCTCCTGTGGCAAACATGGGGGAGGAATTTTCTGTTCATCAGCCAGGCTGATGGAAACACCTGAGCAGTTGGTGCTTGTGCTTTTCACCATGTCAGGAATTTTGGGGGAAAAGCTGCAATCCTAAGTGTTCCCACTGGAAGGGAGAAAACAGGCAGAGATGATTGTCCAAGTACAACAAACAGCTTATGCACTGGTAAGGCTTTGTATTTCATAGCAGGTTTTCAAACCTGAACCCAGATATGGTTGTGCTAAAGATCCCCAGTAATGGGAATGTTGCACTTTTGTATTGCTCAGAACATCTGTCTTTGAAATGTTGAGATCTTTTCCCTTGATTCAAGATCCATTTGTATCCCTTTGACTTGTCTGGCTGTTTAACTTTTTCTTGTCTAGTTTGCTCACCTCCCTGGATGAAAGACATCTTTCCTGGTGCAAGATTGCTCCAGGAGTCCCAGGATATCCTGAAGTTATTCCTCCAGCTGGGAGGAATCTAACACAAAGACTCTGCCCAGCAGACCCAACTGGAGATTGCTTCTCCCTGCTCATGGAAAGACTTGTGCCATAGGTTAGATGACAGAGACACAAGACACTCCTGCAGGATGGAGAGGATAATTTTAAAAGAAGGAATGACTCAAATGAACAAATCCTGCAGACCATGAAACAAGCTCCTCTTCCTTGCTTTCTTCATTTTAAATACGTGATGAGTATTCCAAAGGTTGCAATTGTAACATCTTTGAATCCACTTTCCTACCTAACTTTCCTCTGCCAGTCTGCAGCTGCTCATACTTGTGATGGATGTAGCTCCCAGCCATGCAAACTCCTTTTAGGATCAATGGAGATGAAAGCTTGTCATGTCAGAGCACATCATCCCGCTCTTAATGCCCTGTTTGGCCAGACAGACTGAACATGTTTTGGTGTCTGGTGAGATGACGACCCTCTATTCCATGGCTGTCTTTTTATACCACCTATAGCTTATTACAGAGGAGTGAATGGGTCTTTTAAATTATCTACCCAAAAATTGCTGAGCAAGGTTACAGATTTTGTAACACTCTTGTACCTTTTTTCTTGTAAAGCAGTCATCCCCTTGTAGTTAAATTGTCACAGACTCCAAAGTGTGTCAGAAGCAGTTTTTCAGGTTGTCATTCGTGCTCTAGACATCAATGACTTTCTCAGATGTCTGGACCGAAGAGTTTGCCTGTTTAAAATATTTTGGAATCCGTCCACTTTGACTTTTCTCTGGATTTTTCATGGCATTGAAAAGCACAGTTACACACTTATCCTGCTCAGTTATTTCCATCTGGAATCACACACCAGTGCTTGTGGGATAGGGAACTTGGCCTAAGGAAGCATTATGGAATTCTTTCTCTGAATCTGAAGAAAATCTACCTAAGAAGTGAGCTGTAGTTGATCACAGTTTCAAAATCCCTCTTTTTTTTTTTTTGTCGTTGTTGGGTTTTTGTTGTTGTTTTGGTTGGGTTTTGTTTGTTGTTTTTTTGTTTGTAATTTTGTTTTGTTTTGGTTTTCTTCTAGGAACACAAAGTTTCATTTGAGCAGTCTCCACTTAAGTTATGCATAGTATTTATTATGCATAGAGGACTTATTCTACCAGTCTTCAGGTGCATCTCAAAAGCAGGTAAATGGGATTAATTCAATATAACAGTAGACAGTATCTTGCCATTAATGCTGGAAACCAAAGAGTGAATTACATCAGTGTTCTGTATGGATTGTGATTGCCAGTGATAGAACAAGTTGCAGTAAAACAAGTCTCCAAGGATGTCTTGCAGAGCTCTGTCTTGTCTTCAGGACTGACCAAGTGGCTGTGAAGAACAGCTGTGTTAAGAGTGGATCCAGGGTGGCTGGGAAGAATCCAGCACAAAACAAATAGGGACTTTTTCCCATCATGTCTGCAGCAGGCTGGATCTGCTCAGAGCTTTGCTGGCTGCTCACAGCTCAGAGCAGAGTCCTGCAGTGGTTCACTGAACAGCACCAGCAGGAAGGGCCTGTTCCTGGCCCCTCTTCTGGGGCAGCATGTTAGGAAACAACTCTTCCACTTTCTCTCTTCCAAGCCACCACATCAGCAATATTCATGAAGGTAGTAGAGCCCTGGCAGCCTGTTCTTGAGACTGGTTCTTCTACCTGCAGTCCAAGTCCAGCCTTGACCTATCAGTTGAGTTTGTGCAGGGTTGTACAATGCCATGTTTTGTATTAGATAAATATTAAGTACTGATACATGTGTTTCATTCCCAATGGTACCTCATTCTTAATGTGTATTTTAAAAGTCTTCTGTTTTACTGGTCTTGATAGTGGTGTTTCAAGATGTTGGGATTTGTTTGGGGATTTTTTACTGCCTTTAATACAAGTAAGACTAATATGCAGATTGCTGGTAAAATGAGCTGCCTTTAAGTGGGAAAAACTGTGATGTCTGTCCAATCTCAAGTGCTTTTATTACCATTAACACTGGAGGCCATATCTAATTGCTATGTTAAGTACATGGCAGCTACAGACAGCAGGGACAGAACTTGGGTCCAGGCTATCTCTTTGTGCTACTCAAGTGTGCTTCTACTTATGGGATAAGCCAGGAACAAGGGCCTGGATTAAGTTGGCTGCTCTATATCCCATGGCATCATATGAACAAACCAGCCTTGTCTCCTTCCTCAAGGCTTAGACACAGTGAGCAGAGAAGATGTGGGACATCTGTAGGGCTAGTGGTGTCACAGGAGCACCAAGTTCACTGTGCTTCATGTAGCCTATTTGTGGTCTTAGATGCAGCTGCATTGTAGAAGTGAAGCCAAGGTGGCTGGACTGAACAATAACCACTCATCCTACTGCACCTTCCTGAGTCAGGGAATTGCTGCTCCTTGAATGCCTGTAAATGACTTTCTGCAGGGTCCTCTAGAGATGTGAACTCAGCTTTCTCCAGCCATCAGTATCACCAGAACCTCAAGAGTGCTTGATCTCATGCAATGCTTTAAGCCATAATCTGTATTAGGCCTCAAAACATGGTGCAAGAGTCTTATAGTGGCAGGTGTGTTGCCATAATCTATCGGGGTTCAGTTGCATTTGCAAGACTTTATTGAAGATGTGTCTTCTGTGGCTTTTTTGGCCTTCATTGCATTCACCCACCCCATTTATTATTTTCCTGAAGAAGGAACTTGCATGAGTCATCTGATGACCATTTTAGAAAGACTCAGCTGTGGGGCTGATGCTGCAGTTTGCAGAGCAGGGGCACTGCAGGGATATATCATTTCAGAGTGGTGTCAGTATTTCATACAGCTGCAGCCCTCTCTGCTGACTGTGATTTACAGGAGCAGTGCAATGCTCTGGCATTTCCATGGACTTCCAGGCCGAGGCAGGAATTCTAAGCACTAAAATACACCCTTTGTGCTGTTGACATCTACAGTGCAAGTTCCCATCCCTCTGAACTCCAAGCCTAAATTTCATAGTGGCTGGTTAAATTGAGCAGGCACTGAGACGAGCGGGTAGAGAGTGGGAGGTAGAAGTTGTCTGGGGTCTTGTGAATTGTGCACAGTGGTCCCCTGTGCGTGGGATGGCCCCTTCTGCACTGCAGAGCTGTGCTGGATCCAGCACACACAGCTCCAGCTGGGTAGCAGGTGTGCAGCAGCAGTGACCTGGTTTGGGAGCAACCTCTGCTAACCCCTCCAGCATGCCAAGATAAAGATTGGCCGTGTGTTCCCACGCACACTTGTGCCAAAAGGTCATCTTCCAAATGGTCTTACAGAGAAGCTGCACTCTTGTAAAAAAAAAATAAATAAAAAATCTCAAGATATCCCAGGAAAAGAGAAAACCACTTCTCAAGCACTTTTCTGCATGGACAGAGAATGTAAAACAAAGGTGTTCAAACATCAGGGGTAGTTCGGTTCTGCTTAATTCCGAGCCATGTCTTTTAAAAGCATTTGGTTGCAAAGGCAGGGTAATGAGGCCACAGCTGAAGGTCCCAGTACTGCTGAATTAACCAAGAGGCAAGACATCCTGTTTCTCTGCAGCCCTGTTAAAAAGTCCTGTGTGCCGTGATACCAGTGGAAAGGTGAGTCTGCAGAGCCCATGATGATGGTTTGTGGCTCTGTCTTTGGAAATCAGTTTTGGATCTTTAGAGCCAAATCTGAAGAGCATTTGGACTCCTAAAATCCTGGCACAGAAAGATTCTTGATATATTTTTTCTCTTCTAATCACCCCACTTTGATTTTTATGAGTGTTGGTGAAAGCTGAATGCCTTACCAGAAGTTAACTGCCTGAATACCCTGCAGACTGAGATCCAAGTCATGTCTGAAAAGGAAAGCATTCCTACCTGACTTCTATGCCTTCAGAAGTGTTAGCTATCTTCTGAGCAGTGAAACATCCTACAGGCACTTGGAAATTGCACATGGGAAAGGACCTCTTATTGTGTTAGTCCCAATTTCTACGTACCCACTCTCCCCCTTTCCTCCCTCTCCTGTGGTGGAAGGAAGGTGTGTGCCTGGTGGGATGTAGGAGGGGACAGCTGTGCTGCCTGGTGTGTCTTGGTGACCCTTTCAGGTCTTTTCTGCTGGAGCTGCAGTGCCAGAGGGGGGCTGTGAGGCTGCAGCACAGTGATAAAGGGCACTCCTTGGCTGAGGGACTGACCAACAGGCTAATTGCAACACAAAGGGGAGACCTGGGCAAAGGACATCCCTGAGATGTGTGTTTCTCCATTGATGGAACAACTGAGCATGCTATTCTAATGGTATTAAACTGCACATTCTGGTTTTAGTTTGCACCAAAGCCAGGCAGAGCATGGGGAGGGAGCTCTGAGTTAAGCACTTGGTCAGTCATATTGTGAAACCTCAAACCTAAGCCAGAAGGTGACCTTGGTTCCAGCTCCAAAGGGGAGCAGGAGCCAGCATCATCTGATTGTTGGGCTGTCTTTGCTGGACCAGAGGTTTCATTCGTGTGCTCTGGACACATCAGTGCACCACAGCCCCTCCACAAACAGATAATTCCAGCTTGTTTTCCCCAAAGTGCAGTGCTGCATGTGTTAAACAGAGCTAATAGCCAGCAGTGGGAATCACATGGGCCCTGACAGGCTGAGTGTGCTTTCTAAATTTTATGACTGTGTCTCTCTTGGCCCCTGGCATTATACTTCAAGGTGCAGTGGAGAACTGGAATCAAAGCTGCTATAAGTCCACATAAATCTGTAGCTTTTACATCTGCAGTCTCATCTGTGGCCTCGAGTACTTGATATGAAGGTGTCTGCAAATGCATCTGAACACCTCCAGGCAAGGTAAACTGAGCCTCCTTTTGCTCTTGTATGAAGGCATTTTAGGCTCACAGCCTCAGTGCTTCCTGCAGAGCTGGCCACACTCTCTGAAGAGAACTGAGCAGAACAGAAAAAGGTCCAAGAATTGGCAAATGGCTGTGGAAGAACAAGGGCCTGTGGAGAAGGTCTTCTCTGAGGTTAGGATTTGGTCAGCCAAGAGATGGTTTTGACTCATTGCTCTTTTACACAAAGCAAGAGCTAGTAGCAACAAAATTATTTCACTGAAGCAGTTTTAATTCAGAATATAACTGAGGTTGCTTGACCCTCTTGGCACAGGTTGTTATAAAAGCAAAGGTGGACTCAGAAAGGGCTTTGACAAATTGTCATGAGGTCAGTACACGATGGCAACCAAAGTAAAACAGGGGTCCAGATGCCACATCCTGCTCGAGCTGTTGCTAAACTCCAGATTTGTCAAAAGCTTGGGGGTTTGGCCAAGAGTTACGTTCTCTCCTTCTCGTGCAAGTCACAAGGCCTTGGGCTGTGGATGGACCTGTGCTCTGAGTAATGTTCAGGCTCTGACACTTGGAGTTTGCCTGGCAGCAAGTCCCAATGACATAAGTTAAAACTGAAGTGCCAGCACTTGTCAGGGATGTGACATTTGTTTGGATTGCACTGGTTAGTGTAATTTTTCTTCTGTATGTAGAGTTGTAAACCCTCCTATTGTTTCTGCAGTAAGCCAGTCACACCCTGCTAGCATTTTTGTGGGCTATGAATCTTCTGTTTCCTTTCTTCTTGCTCATTCATGGTCATGAGACTGAGCAGTGACAGCCGGGGATTAAAAAAGCAAATTGTGCTTTTTCTGTATGTGCAGGAGGAGAACTTCAGCAAAGTTTCTATTTCAAAAAGTACTGGCCTTCCAAGCCTTTTCAAGATTAGGTCAGCCTGGACAGCTCAGAACAGAAGGGTCTAAAACCACCAATCACTTGAAAACTGGTGCTAATGCCACCAGAAATTAATAAACCCTCACATAAAAAATGCAGGTAATTATTACCTCGGTAAGAATGTGATTCACAAGTTTGTTTTAATCATTATGCAAATGAAAGGTAAGCCCTCACTCAGGATGTGTTAGATTTGCTGGCATTTATCCTCTATAACAAAGCAGATTCATTAATGTTTCCTGGCATTTGGCAATCAGCAAAGGCCTGATGTTGCCTCTGTGATGAAACAACTCAAAGCATAAGTACAGTGTTTCTCAGTGTGTGCAATGATGCTGGTCCACAGTTCATGTTTGCGAATGTTCTTCTAACTGGAAAGAAACAAAATAGGAAAACCTATCATGAACTTTACACCTTTGTTGCTGAAGATCATAGAATCATAGGATGGTTTGGGTTGGAAGGGACCTTAAAGTTAATCTAGTTCCAGCCCCTCTTCCTTCCACTAGACCAGCTTGCTCAGGGACCCGTCCAACCTGGCCTTAAACATTTCCAGGGATAGGAAGGTCAGAAGTAACCTCTGCCAAACCCATGGGCTGGTGCCCTGTCCTGAAGGGCTGTGAATGCTGCCTGGAAGTGTTGACAGCAGTGAGCTCTGCATGCCCAAATTAGAGACCTCAGATGAAAGCTTGATTTCCCTGTGGACAGTGGGAAGGATGTCCAAGTCCTCCAAGGTACTTGGTGTGTGTGCAGGAGGTGTGTCCCTCCATTGCAAGGGAGGTTTTCCTCTCCTGTCCCTCCCCGTGACATCTCGCAGAGGAGCACCCCAGCCTCCTGAAGAGCTGCAATACACGCCTGGATGCTCCCTCTCAGCTGAAAGCCCAGGTGGGACAGGAGCACTGGCAACATCTTCCATGGGAGCTGCAGGTGCTGTACCAGTGTTCACTGCAGATATTGACAAATCCCCTTTCCCCAGCCAGCTGCAATCCCGACGGCGTTTGTGCCTCTCCGGTCAATTCACCAGTGCTGTTTGTTTGAACGGGGAGCTCTTTTGTTGCTCTATCAAAGTCTTGCTGACATAGCCTGCAGCTATGAACAAATGTTGTGTGGCTGCAAGCTGGAGCACTGGAGAGACAGGAAGCGTGTTCAATATTGGTAAAGAGCAGAACGGGGGCTTGTTTAAATTGTGCACAGACAACTTTTCCATAATTAAGGGAGCAACAGACGTTATCCCTTGCCTACAAATGAAATGACTAACAAAAGCAGGAGACACACATGACATGCAGCCTGACACACGCCTGTGAGCAGCAGCCATGGTGAAAGGGACATGAGATGATTCCCAAGGACGGGCTGTACATGCCTGTTGTCCCTTTGTTTCCAGCTGGCAGCATGGGTGTGTGGAAATCTCATGCTATGTTCTCAGCAATTAGACAGAGTGCACCATGAGCCCTAACTGAGAGCGGAGCCCCCTTGTATGAGGCCCTGTACCCTTCTGAGTGCTATTCTTTGTGCTGGAATGATTCAACCTGCAAACGAAGCAGGTGGAGTAAGAGATGCAGTCAACCTGTGTGCTTGGTCCCTGTTCACAGGGATTAATGTACGTATGTAATGCTTCCTTCTCATCTGCAGCTTTATCCTATGTTTGTTCCTGGAATGCGTGCCAGTGCTGTGCCTTAATATTGGAAAAAATGGAAAGTTCTGCTGGGCAGCAAAAAATGGGATGAGGGTATCTGCTGGGAGAGGTGGTTTGGATGCTGCTGGAGTTGCGTGTGGGCTTCACTTCCAATACGTAGGTTACAGCTGCAGCATGTAGGCACTGGCACAGGTCATCCAGAGGAGTTGTGGATACCCTATCCCTGGAAATGTTCCAGGCCAGGTTAGATGGAGCTTTGAGCAACCCGGTCTGGTGAGAGTTGTCCCTGCCTGTGGCATGGGACTTGGAACTGGATGACCTTTAAGTTCCTTTCCAACCCAAACCACTCTGTGATTCTGTGATAAGAGATGTGCCCACATGCTAGCCATTCCCTTCCAGACAACACTTGCTCTGCATTTCCTTCTTCCTAAGTTTTGGATGCCTTTCCCTGGGCAGAAACTTTAAGAAGAATTTCCAAACCCTTCTAATGACACCAGGCTGTTTTAAGTTGTGATCCTGTGGTCCAGTCCATGCTGATGAACACTTGTCCCGTCCTTGTGTCCCCATGAAGTCAAGGGGGGTTTCTTTTCCATGCTCCTGTGGTCACTGAGGGTTCAAACATGCTGATCTGCTCACAGGACAAGGGCCAGCACGGGCAGCCTGCTCTCTGCACAGCTCTCATCGAGCGCTGTTTAAAATGGGCACAGGCATCCAGGTCTGTGCCAATGCTGTAATTTAGCAGCTGGCATATTTCAATGCTTGCAAGTGGGATCAATCTTTTTTTAATCATTTATGTTTAATTATTGTTTCCAGATAGCTCTCTTGTGTTTTACTGCTAGCAAGTTTCTGAAGAACATTTTTTAAGCTTGAACTGAACAGCCTGACATCATCTAGCAAGAAGGAGCTTCAGTTCGGAGACTTCTCCCTTGCTTGGAGCTCTTGAGAAGGTCAGGGGTTGAATTCACTGAAATATTTTGGTTGGAGGATATCTTGTCTGACTTGTGCTTGCGGCTGGACTGTCCTCAAAGGAGATTGAGGTTGCTCAAGCCTTTCCCAGTGAAATTTTGGTTATTTCCAAAGAAGATTTCAGAGCCCTGATTCCAGCACCAGTTTATCCCCATGCCGTACTGTTGTGCAGGGTTATCCCATCCCAGAGGCAGGACTTGATGAACTCAACTTGATTCTGTTGAACTCCACGAGGTTCCCATCAGCCTGTTTCTCCAGCCTGTCCAGGCCTTTCTGAGTTAAGCCCTGACTCCAATCTGACAACCACTGATCCAGGCTGGTGGTGGTGCAGACTTGGTGAGAGTGTGCAGAGCTGGCCAAGCAGAGCTGATGGCAGGGTGCAGCCTGTAGCTGCTTGATGGAATGGCTCTGACTTAAAAGACACATAGAGAGGTAAAGACTTGAGTGCTCCAGCACCATTCCCTGAAAGAAAAGGGGTCAAGAGCTGGTGAGCTTTACTGTGGCAAGAGGCTCAGAGTGGCACATCTCTCTGGTATTGTGTATTGCCTTTCTATTGTGGAAGAGGAATGTTCACCAGAGTCACTGTTCAAAGACCCCTGCTACTGTATGTGGCCAAAAAGAAACACCATGGACTCACAAAGCATTTTGGCAATGCCCTTATTTCCTAATAAATGTTTAATTTCTCATTAACTAATTGGTGTTTAATTGTTATTGCTCAGTATAATTAACTTTTCTGAATTGTTTGTTTACTTGAGCTATGGAGAGAAGAAGCTGCCCACATACAAGCCATTCCCTTCCATTATGTAGGATAATCCAGGTTGGGAGGGACCTCAGGAGGTCTCTAGTCCAACCTCCTGCTCGAACTATGAAATCAGACCAGGTTATTGTACATGCTGTGTTGAAGAACATGGTTTTGTCCCAAGTGTTGTGTTTGCCCATGGTGCAGACATGCCCAGGACCCTGGGCACGCACGGGGAGGCTGTGGTGGTGCATGCCCACACCTTACAGGGATGCAAAGATGGAGCAGGCTCCTCGCTCTCGCCCCACGGGTTGTGCAGCGTGGCGTTTTGTTTATGAATGACTTCGGATATCAACGCATTTGTTTGCAACATGCATTACCATATCAGCCTCCATCTATTGAGAAATGAAAAATTACGGATGACAGCCCCTCCTTCACTATTCAGAGCATGAAGGAAGATGATGCTGGTAATTGGGTGTTTGCTGTCTAAAGGAGGAAGTTTGTAATCCATTGCTATCGCTGACATGATGCCTCTGTAAACCCCCAAGCCACAATTTATCTCAGCCATTTAATATCTGTGTGGAGTGACAGAATGGCATATTCAGGATGAGCCATTATGATCTGTCTGTTTGGGAATACAGAGTGTTTTATAATCTGAGGATATTTTTTACTTTAAATGAAGGAAATTAATGGGTAAATTCTGCAGAGAAATAATGCCTGATGGGAAGCACTGTTTGAGGGGCAGTGCTACATGAAAGCTGAAATTGTATTTCTCTTTCAGCATGATATCTGTTTTCTTTTAATCACAGGAATGAAGGACTAGAGTTTCAGCCTTAACTGTTAATTTCCTGTCTATTGTCTATCCAAACAAGATCCTGCTGTATCGTTTATAATAAATACATTTAGAGACAGGGCTGAAATCTCTGCCTGCCCTCTGCCCCTCTCCAAGAGCAGCTGATTCTTGCAATCTGGGCCACCTTTCCTATGCAATGGAAAGGCCAAAGCAGCCTGTTGAGTGTGGAGATGACGGGGGCTGAGGCATCGAGGAAAGGGCAATAGGGACTAAAAATGGGCAATAGGGATTAGAAATGGGCAATAAAGAATAAAAATGGCTCATAGAGCCATGTCAAAATTCAGGTGTGAGAAAGATCATAGAATCACAGAATGGTTTGTGTTGGAAGTGATCTTCAAGATCTTCCAATTCCACCCCCCTGCCACGGGCAGGGACACCTTCCACTAGACCAGGTTGCTCAAAGCCCCACCCAACCTGGCCTTGGACACTTCCAGGGATGGGGAATCCAGAATTTCTCTTTGCCCAGACACGTCTACTGAGTGGGCCAAGGAGAGGACAGAACTGAGCAGCAGTTTGGGCTGTGGCAGTGGGTGCAGGGGCAGTGCAGAGACCTGGGCACAGCCACTGCAGGAAGCATTTTGGCACAGCTCCCATGCAGGCTGCGTTCAAAAAGGAGTTGAATTGTGTGAGATTGTTTGAGAAAGGGTATTTATAGTAGCCAGAGAGTGCCCAGTGCTAACCCACTGCTCTACTCTAGTCCCATGATAATGGTAGAGCAGGACAGAAATACTTACGGCAAATTGTTAAAAATAAAATTAAAATAAAATAAAAATTAAGGGTGATATCCATTTTTTATTTCTCATCTGAAGTTTTGTTGCCTTGTGGTTAGTAGATATTTTAGAAAACTTTAGTGTGAAGAAGTACTGGTTTTGGCCTGACACATATACATCTACTTTTATCAATCATGGTGAGCCACTAGGAGGGCAATGTTTTTTAAGATGAGCTAAATATATGGGCCAGAATTGATGTGTTTTGTTTCCTTCTTTTTTTTTTTTCCTTTTTTTTTTTTTAAGCTTACAATTCTGGAAAAGAGAACAGTGATCTTATAGGAATCCAAAACAGTGATACTGAAGCTCTTGAATTATTCATATGATCTCATTCAATGCACTGTGATTATTTCTGATGCTTCAAACTCCTGGATAGCTTTTGATGCCTGTATTATTCCTATGTAAATTCCAGCCATTAGTTGGTTTTATCAATAAGGTTCAGATTGAATCGTGCCTCCCCTGCAAATTAATGCAGCCTTAGACAAATCCAAGAGAAGATTCAAACTATCAACTCACAGACTGTTAGGCGTGGGTTTAGATCAAAACCATGTATGTTATTTCAAGCTTTAGAAGGTGGTAACTGAAAATATTAGCACGTATAGGGACGTTTAGCAGATTGGTACATGTGGAAGAGTGAGCCAAGCTGGAAGGCTTTTAGGATGTATAGATGGGCTCCTAGTTCTGCCACAGACTTGCTCCCTCACTGTTTCCAGCCAGGAGAGAAGAGGATGTTAGACTGGCTATTGACTTATTGTCACTATAGTTAATCAAACCACAAAAATTGTTTTCAAACAAACTTCAAGATCAGATTTAAACTCATAAAAGCAGGAAGATCAGGAGAGGGCTGAAATTGTGTCTCTAATGCGCTGTGACGTGCCTTTGGGCTGTCTTCAGCAGAAATGGCATGTGCCATTGATTAGAGCCTGCCCAGAGCAGAGGCCCACGGGGAGCAGTGTGGCACTCTGAGCACTCAGCTCTCATGCCCTTCTGCATGACACTCTGCCTCTAATACAGTTCTATTTCATTATTGTAGTGTTAGTTTATTTCCAGCTACTGTTTTTTTAATTGCTCTCTCTTTTCTCAGCGAAGGAAGGGACAAGATGTGATCAGCTTTAATGGAAGGGAAGTTTTCTGGGCAGAGCACAGTCAGTACAATGACTGATTCAAGCCTGGTGACACCCAAAGTTGGACCTGCAAACCTGGTCAATCTATTCGTTCCCCTAAAGCAGTGATGGAACTGGTTTAATAATAAAAAAACACGTTTGCTAATAAAAAGTTATATCTCTCTGGCCCATTACACTGTGGTAGATGCTGTTACTGAAAGCAAAGGACACCTAATTTCTCCTGTATTAACCACTACAGTGGTCTCAAAAAGAAGTAATAGAAAATTTTAAAGGAGAGCTGGTGCAGCAGAGGTCAGTCTGGACTGCCAGGAAGGGCAGTTTGGCCTCATGTGAAAATGGAGAACAGTTGTAAGATCCTGACAGGAATCCAGGCTCTGAAACAGAGGAAGCCTTTGGATCCATCTTTACTGCAGAGACAGGTTACACCTGCCAGAACCAGAGGCATCCTGAAGTCTGCTCTCTCCTTTAAACACATCCTCCTCCTTCTCCCTTATCTCCCTCCATCTACCCATCCTTTAATCAGATATTTAAATCTCCTCATTAATTTTTCAGCACACTCCTTGCCCAGCTGGACCAAGAGCTGCTGTGGGGAGTGAGTGGTAGTGAGATGAACAGGTTTATGAAATTTGGGTGGATGGGGGAATCCCTCACTCCAGCAGGACTGATCTCACAGGCTGGGCTGGATGTCAGTACTGTAACAGGAAGACCTCATCCCTTTGCATTGCCCAGGACTGCACTGTTGATAAGCACATTAAAAAAAAAGGTGGAATAGGGAAAGTTGCTTCCAATTAATTGCTTCTTATGCAATTTTTCAGGAATTTAACAGTGTCCCATCCCACAGGCAAATATTCCACGGTTTGTGGAAGGTGGGGCTTAAGGTGTCTTGGGTTAATTTAGGAGTTATACCTGAGTCACAAGTGAGTAATTTATCCAGAGATGACTGAGTAAAGAGAGCCACCATCTCCCCTGGCTGGAAGCTGTTCAAGAGAAGACCATTTGGTGCCTAGGTTCTGGGGCAGCGTTGGTGGACTCGGTGGTACATATGTGGGAAGGAGGAAAAGGGGTTTAACTCAGTTCTTCCCTTCACATTCTCCCATGGTCAGTGCAGGCAGCTCTCCCTGGAAGGGCTCAGGTTTGTTGTCTTCTCAACATCTGCTGCATCTTGCCATCCCCTTCCTAGGAAACATGAACACACACATTGATGCTGCTGGACCACACAGCAGGTGGGGTCTAGGGGTGCAAAATATCAGCTTACATTTTTCTTCCGTGGGCTGACTGGACTCATCTCACCCCATGCACTTCTTTTTTTCCCTGCTAGCTGCTGCTTGGAAACGGACCCCTGCATTTCTTTGGTCCAGTGGGGAAAATTCCTGGCTGCAAACATGAATCTCACAATCTGTTCTGCAGGCCAGCAAGTCCTGGGCAGCTTCCAGGCACAGGGTCTTTCAGATGTGGGGATTTTCCATTGAGGGTATTCTGCTTCCTCTTCAAATGCTGAGAGAGATAGATTGTGAGAGTGGCTCTTTGCTGATAATCACCCCAAAAGGCAAGAGGGAAAACAGAAAGCATGTGCTTTCCTAGAGAGGCTGCTCCCAAGCCCTGCAGAAGGTTGAGGACAGAGGTCAGCCCCTGGACAACTTCCCAGAAATAACTGGCCATTGGTGTGCCTACAGTGTTTTGGGGCTCGTCTGTCCAGCCAAAAGGGCAGCTGTTGCCTATAGTTCTACAGGTCAGAGACTAAAATGTCTAACTGCAGAAAAAAGCAAATAAAAAAAGAGTTTTTCTCTTCCTGTGTTTCTAGGCATATTGGAGAGAAACGCTGAGGGTGTTTAGTTTTTGACCACTTATTTTTATTGTTTTACAGGCATCTGAAACACCCCTATCCCTATTTTGCCCTCTTTCTCAATGTCTTTGCCTGCCTAGGAATGAAACCTCCATGAGGAGCTGCAAAATTCCTTGAGAAGATGACGAGCCTCTTTCACTTTCCATCCCTGGAGAAGTGGCAGCAGGTCTGGGAAGGGAAGGCTGGTATGGAGTAAGAAGTGCAGAAGGAGGGGTTGGTGTCGGTGGTTATTTCTATGATTCTAGGGCTTGCTGAGTTATTTTAAGCACTGGGGGATGCTGCTCCAAACCCACAGTTGTTCAACTATCTGCTTCTGGGATGGTGGTTAAAAGCTTTCGAGTCAAGGGCTGATTTGGACTAATTACCATGTTTTGTGAAGTTCTTCCCTTGGACGTTAAATGGCCCATTATGGAAAGCTATGTCTTTAAGCAAGTGCTTGAAATCTAACCTGCCCACTGGTGAATGGCACCTGAAAGAAGACCCAGCTGAGGGTTCTTTCTGTGCTGGGGCACAAGAAATGCTTTATTTTTGTGAATGAGTCCTAAGACGTTCAGGGTTAAAACTTCTACTTTGTTCACAGAAGAAACTGTAAGCTGTTGATGCAAAAGGATCAAAATGAGCTGAAAAACGGTGCCATTTCTCATGTCTGCGTTGGTTGCACTATTGAGATTATCACTTTGTTTTTTGGATAATCAGGAGATCAGAACTTTAGGACAGAGAGAGTATGGCTCACTGAATAAAGGATAGAAACCTTCTCATGGTTTTGGGTGGAGACAATCTCAAGGCCTTCTGAAGCTGTGGGTTGCTCTCACACTACATGGGCACTTGCTGGTAGGTTCTCCTTTCTCATAGAGCTTCTCCTCCTCACTACTGTTTCTTCCTGCTTGGCAGCTGAAGTGCCACATTTTGTTCCTCTGTGTATTCAACTTTACTATCATTAAATGGTGGGGGACTGTAATAGTTGCTGGATGATTTCTAATTTTTTTTTTTTACTTGCCTAAGGACTTCTTTGTCAGAAGGGGAAGGTGGGAGAGATCATGATGAAAGAAGTGGATTTCAAAAGATGGATAGAAATGAACTCAAATTTGGTACGTAAGACCTCCGAAGAGGTAAGGCTAATAGAAGATAAAGTTGTCAGTTTTTCAGAGTAAGTTCAGGGCTGAATTGAGACTGTGCAAATGCAAGAATAGGAAATTCAGTAGGTGCCAAGCTGGGTAGATGATGAAGGGTTTTTCTGTAACTTTAACACCAGACAGAAACACACAGAAAAAAAAGAAGAAGAGGTCAGATTTCTAAGAATAAATCTGAAAGAACAGCACAAGCATTCAGGGATAAAACCAGAAAGGCCAAGGCACAAAATGAGACCTCAAAGATAACCAGAAATAATTCTGTAAGATCCATTAATAGAATGAGGAGGATCAAAGGGAGGATTGGTCTGCTGCTCAATGGAGAATGAAAGCTGTCTGCAGATAATTACAATAAACTTGAAGAATACTGGAGAAGGAGAAAAAACATTTTTTCCCAAAGTAGCTTGGGAATTACAGTCCAGTAAGATTAACAACAGTTCTAGAGGAGGAAAAATAATCAGCAAAAAACCCCCAACCATCACAAATTGTCTGTAACATTTACAAAAATAATTGGAAGATAAATAGCAGTCAACATGGGTTGGTCAAAAATAAGTTGTGTTAAACCATTTTAATTTCCTTTACTGTGAAAAAATCCCTTGTGGGTTGGTTTGGGGAGGCACAAAGGTCAAGTAACTTGATTCAGAAAAACTTTAAGGTTTTCTTGGTAAATTTGCAGCAGGCATGAAAGTGAGAAGGACTGCAAGCATATTGGAGACAGGGGTTATATTTGTGTGATGTTATAGAAATTTCTGAACAAACAGGGTTATATTCAGCAGGGGATAAATGCAAAGTTTTCTTAACCAGACACACTTTGCTAAGCAAATAGGATGGGAAAGAACTGGCTAGCAAGCAGTCCTCCAGAAAACCATCTTTTGTTCTAACAGGTCAAAAATTACCTGCACGTGGAAAATGGAGTATTGTGAGAATGAAAAACATCCCACCCTTGGGTTCACACAGGAGGGCTCTCTGCTCTGCTCAGCGTGGGGATCCTATGGCCAGTTTTTATTAATGGATATTTAAGAGAATTTTGGATGTACAGGACAGAGTTCAGTGTCCTCTTCTGATAAAGATTGTAGCTGGTTTGCTCATTTTTTTTTTTTTTTAAGTCTCTGATCTGTAAGTAAATATTGAAAGACCTGGGGTTATGTAGTGGCACAAAAAAAGGCTGATGCAAGGCTTGCTAACCACCTTCAGATACATAAAAGGCCATTTCAAAGAGGACAAGGAGGTTTTCTGTGTCCATGATGGTCAGGACAAACAGCGGTGTTTGTAAATTAACATAAGGGCCATTTAAATTGCGTGTTAGGAAAAGCTCTTGAAGGACAAGGCAGCAAACCTGTGCAATAGGTTTCTTGGAGAGGTTGTGGAGTTGCTATGATTGTAGGGTCCTTAGGAACAGATTGGACAAACACTTGTCAGGAATGACACATGCTGATACTGCCCTAAACTAAAAGCATCTTTCATTCCCTCCAGGGCTATTGCTCAATAACTTTGTCCAAATCTAGAGCTGTAAGTAACTTACAGGGAGAAATTCTCATGACTGTGACAGCATCTCTGTCCTGAGAGGGGAGTGCTTCGCCTAATTCCGTTCATTTGTTGCTGTTCATTTATGTGTCATTAAATACCCGAGGTGAGCAGGGAGAGGGCAGTTGTCAAACACTATCATGGGAGGACTTGGCTCCAACTTATCCAAGATGCTGTCATTTGGATGGTAGGCATTCTGTAAAGGCAACATGATGCTGTTTGTCACTCTTGCTTGCTATTCCCTTCTCTAAATATGTTGTCTTTATCTGAGAGAGCCTGGGGAGCTGTAAATCTCTGAAGAAATTCTCCATATGCTGGTGATTTTCAGGGAACTCTGCCATACATAATTTCTGATAGGAGTGTTTGAATAGAGAATTAATTTACTTTGGGTCCTTGATTATTCTGTCTTGCAATAAGAAAAGTATTGGCACCAGGCTAAACATTAAACAAGGTGCTAGTTTCCATTTGCTCTCTCTCTGATCTTCACATTCACAGTAAGGATGTTGTCAGGGAGCAAGGTAGGATGGGATATTCAATGATCACAAAAAATCAGTATTGTGTAGCCAAAGTAATCTTTTTATCCCAGGAGCTTCTAACAAGTAATGAGACCATGTTTCATATAACTCCTGTTAACATGGCAACATATGAGCATGCATCCATCTATGAGCAAAGAGACTTTAACAACACATGAGTAAATAACCTCACACATTTCTCTCTGTGAAACAGCAGACTTCTCTTAGGAGAGACAAAAGGATGAAGCAAGAGTCCTGTGAATTGTTTAACAGTGTCATAGAGAGGAGAAGGATGACATAATCAAAATCATGACCCTTGAAAAGGTTTAGATTCATCGATATTTGGTTCAAAGCATATAATCAAATCATAAAATATCACAACCCTGGCCATGAACGCTCACCCAGTGAATCCTTTCTCCATAACTTTTGCTTGATTTCTGCCCAGTATCTTTTTTCACTGGGGCACTGGAGGAGGCAGAGTTCACCATCACTGGGAATTTTGTTCCAGCTGTTTGAAGACACATGTTTATAACAATGATAATTGGTTTGGTTTGCCTTGTCTTCAGTTCTAAGCAGAGAATCTTGCCATGGTGCAGTGAAAAGCCCTGGGTTTAGTCCTGATTGTAGTTCTGCTGAAGCAACTTGGAGCACTACAACAAACCATGGGCCCAATTCTATGTGCTTTGATTTGGGAAAAGGCTTAAATGAAGACACTGGGCATAGAGTTGGACAGGTGGTGGCTTTGCATGATGCAACACTCTGTTTACAGGCACAGGCCTTCCTGCATAATGGTGCTTTGTTAGTGTAGAAATTAGGAATTGGGAAGCTGTCTGGATGGTAGGTTTGTACCATGATCTATCTTCCAAGAAATGAAAACTCCAGCATTTTTAAGTGTTTTAATACTCCTATTCTGATTTATCACTTCTGATCTGTCTTTAATAAATATTTCTTTCCCTTTTTTTGGGTTTGTTATTTTTTTGGGGTATTTTTCTGTTTAATTTTTTAAAGCACACAGCTCAGTTAAACTCTACATTCAGCTTTTCCTTAGGTGATTTGGAATACTGCAGAAGTAAATATTTTCTGGGCTTCTCCTGTCAGAAGCTCCACAGTCTCTGAAGTGGGAATATAGTGTCACGTCTCAGCCTGTCAGACTTGATTTAGCTCTGAAAACTCAGGCCAGCAGCTGAAATGCAACCACATGTAGATCAGTCATAAGTATTACCTGCATTTGGAGTTTAAACACACAAAGCAAAGTTTATTCAAAGGCAGGGGATGTCAGTTTTTGCCATAATTTGGAAAGTAATGTGGCTAATTATGTTCATCAAGAATCACAGCACCTTTAAAAAAAACCCAGGCCATGGATTGCTTTCAAAGGTGGCATGGATTTTGTAAGCAACACACCAAAATAGATCAGAGTGACCCCTTAGCTCTGTTAGAAAATATTTAGATAGCATTCTAAAGGAGTATTTGGCTATTCATTAAATGTATAAATCCATGTGATCTGTCTTCGCCCATCTGGAGACTGCAACGTTAATGAGTTAACTGCTGAACGTGGTCTCTGTAGAGTCACTTGGGTAATTTGAGGCAGTGTCATTTCAGACTAAGGATAAATACAGCTTTGTATAAAGTGGGTTCTTGTCCCAGCAATAATTGCTTGTGCGCCACGTTAAGATCGTCTTGAATCACCCCATCAGACTTTTATTCCCAGAGCAGGAAGTGATCTGGGCTTCCATAAAGGGGCAGTGCCTCCACTCCTAGATTCACTAGTTTTGTGAGGGAGTTGGCACATGGAATCAATTTGCTTTAGCAGTCTGAGAGTCTTTTTATGGCAGAGAAAGCCGTTAGTGGAAAAAGAAAATGTACACAATTTATATTGCACTTCCATGTCTAGGGTACGAGCAAAGCACACTTCTCAGCACAGCTAAGGTAATCTGTGGTTATTTTTATATCATTGTCAATGATAACTCATCACACGAAATCATTTTTTCCTGTTCAAATGAACTGTTTGTTATTGTGGCACCCATTCTTCATGCTCATAGCAGGTCTGTTTTTGTAATTCTCAAGGTTCATCCAGACTAACCAAGGGTTAATTTGGCCAAAAATAGAAATCTGCACTCCCGGTGCTGTGTGACTTGACCTCATTGTCAAAGGGGAATAACAAGTTCTTTAGAGCATGAGATATTTTACCTGTTTGTGGATGACCAAGGGAAATATTAATATTTGACTTTTAAATAATATATTAAGAAATGAATAATTTTCTCATAGTACTATTAAGAAAATCTAGGAATTAATAAAGAAAATCTAACTGATTAATAATCCATTAGCATTTAAGTCTAGTCAGGTGAATTGGATTATCCCAGTAAATGTATAAGGAATAACTCCTGTCCTTCAAAATTCTTTGGTGAAGGAATCCGATATAAAGGGAAATTTGATACAGTGGGATCTGACAGGTCAGAAAAAAGCAAATTCTTCCCACAGGAGGGGGAAAACTAGAAAAATCTTACTTGATAGAAGGGATCTTTTCTTTATAATAATGATAAAAGTCAGATGTATTCTTTGGATGAGATCTGGCATTGAAACTTCCAAGGTAAGATCAGACACTGTGCCACTCCCCAGCCGAATCAGTGTTGTTTCAGCTAGATGAGCCTCTGTCCTGATACAATCCTGAGCAGCTGGGAAGCAAGGGGACTTCTCCTTCATGTTGCTTCTTAATGCCTCTTAATTATTAGCAGTTACAAAAACTGAAGAAGGGAATCTTTTGCCTACAAGAATTCAGGATAGAAGAATTGTTCTTCGAGGTAAACATCTTAAAATACCCTGAGAAACTGGTGAAGACAAAACTCAGATGGTGAGTAATGCTCTTCTAGTCTGGAATCTCTCCAGCAGTCTTGAAATCAAAGCTCGTTGCCAGTCAGGGCATGTTATGGCAAAACACAACTAATAAGTGAATGAGACAATCAATGTATTTCATGTGACAGCACCACTTGGGACATCTGCGCCTGTCTTAAGAAAGTTCAGTCAAGTTTGGATCAAGCATTTAATTCACAAGCAAACCTGCAAGACATTTCCATAACCTGCCAGAATAACCCTTTTGTCTCCAGCTAAAAAACGCCCTTTATTGAGCCAAAAGCGAATTAAGCAAAACCACTTTCCGTCAAAAGTAACCATGACGCAAATGGTTTTATCTGCATGTAACCAAGGCAAGAAAACATTAACCAGCTGGGCCCCATTCAGAGGCATCTGTAACCATCTGGAGGGAGCCCCAGACTGCAGTGCAGCGACTCAGTGTGGGACCGAGCATGACTCAGTTTGTGCCTGCCAGAATCAACACTCAGTGACTGGAACGTGTTCAGAACCTCCTTTTAACAATTCTCCAAATGGTCTTTACCAGGCATTAACGTAGCCTTATTTCCATGAGCCATATGGGAGTTGTGTGGTTCTGGCTGGCAGAGGCTGGTGTTGGGTGGTCCTGTGATGTTGGTGGTCTTGGCACACAGATTTCAGTTCTGGGAACAAGTGATCTCGAGATCTATTCTGCACGATGGCTGTTCTTGCTGAGGTTGGGTGATTACTGATGTCACTGTGTCAGAAATGAGAGAATTGCCTATTTGTATTTGTACTTTTCCACTTTCACACTCTGGCAACTTCATATTCTCATTGTTGATATTTTGGGATCTGTGATTAACTACAAGTTGATCCTGTTACCTCTGTGTACATGGGGACGGTGAAGGTACTTAAAATGGGAATCAGGCATTATCAGACATGTTGAAGTTGACCCAAATGTGTCTAATGCTTCAGCTCCAGTACTGTATGAGATCTGCCTGCTGTCTGATGTGAATGCATGAAGCCTTAGAGATGCTGTGGTAACCGTCAAGCACTCAAAGAGCTTTTAATGCATCACACTGTTTCTCCTACTGGTTTTGTACCTGTAATTAATCTTCGAATAGAAAACAGGTGATGAAAGCACAGCTTAGTTCATAGAGTCATAGAATGGTTTGGGTTGGAAGGGACCTTAAAGATCATCCAGTTCCAACCCCCTGCCATGGACAGGGAACCTTCCACTATCCCAGGTTGCTCCAAACCGCATCCAGCCTGGCCTTGGACACTTCCAGGGATGGAGCATCCACAGCTTTTCTAGGCAACCTCTTCCAGCATCTCACCACTCTCACAGTCAAGAATTTCTTCCTAACATCCAATCTCAACCTGCCCTCTATCAGTTTGAAACCATTCTCCCTTGTCCTGTCACTACGTGACCCTGTCAAAAGTCCTTCTCCCACTCTCTTGTAGCCCCTTTAGGTACTGGAAGGTGCTCTAAGGTCACTTCAGGTCCATGTCCTTCTTATGCTGGGGGTCCCAGACTTGCATGCAGCATTTTAGGCGTGATCTAATCAGACTGGAGTGGAGGGGCAGAATCTCCTTCCTTGGCCTGCTGGCCACGGTCCTTTTGATGCATCCCAGGATGATTTGGGATGTTTCTGGGCTGTGAGTGCACATAGTTGAGCTTCTCATTCACCAATACCCCCAAGTCCTTCTCCACAGGACTGCTCTCAGTCCACTCTCCACCCAGCCTGTATTTGTGTTTGTGGTTGTCCCAAACCAGGTGCAGGACTTTGTTAACTTCATGAGATCCCCATGGGCTCAGCTCTCCAGCCTGTCAAGGTCCCTCTGGATGAAATCCTTTCCTTCCAGTGTGTTGACCCCACCACTCAGACTGGTGTCATCTGCTCCATGATCTTGCCAGGCACAGAGGTGAGAAGGGACTGGTCTGTAGTTCCTCAGGTCTTCTTTTTTCCTTTATGTTGAGGCCAGTTTTCTTGGTGAATTAAGGACTTCTGTTTATCTTCTGCTAACTCTGTTCTTATTTAAACAGAGAATTGAAAAGATATATTATACCGTAAATAATCATAGAAGATAGTAGAATACAATTTTATTCAAGAACAAATCCCTGTGCTTAGGTCACTACTCCAAAGGAGCTGAATGAACCATAAATTGTTGGGCTTTAATCATTAAATATCCTGTGTACCTCCTTCCTCATTCAATTATTCAAGACTTCTGTGCAAAGGATTGCATAGAAGGTAGCTATACTGATGTTCTTTTCATTGTGCCATGGACTTTGAACAGGAAAATGATTCACCCTAAACTATTTGTTCCCTTTTGGATTTTTGAATTATAAACTCACACTTTCTCTGCTTTTGCACCAGTTTGGGAGAATATAATTCAATTTATCTGTTGCTTACAAGAGCTTTTTTAAACCTGGACACACTTACTGGACCTCCTATAAAAATTTACAAAAATCTTGCTGCAACCTGTAATCATAGAAGAATTCATATTATAACAGAGTAGGATTAATAATGCATGTAATTATAATATACAATTTTCTTTAGGCTTTTCTAATTATTAAAAAATTACAGATAACATCAACAGTGTGATTCTGGAATGCCTCTCATTTATTATGTAGCTCTCTTAATCAATGCTCTGCCACTGGAAATCAAGTCAGAATGTTATTATGGTCTCTCCTTCTGGATTTAATTACAGCAGTAACTCATGGCTCAAAGTCTGAGCAAACACACCGTGCAGTTTATAGCTTTGAAGAACAGCCATTAATCCTGCCGTCTAGCACCCTGTGCAAGCCAATGAAAGCACTTTAAAAAACTTTATGCCTGAAGATAAACACACACTTCCCCAAAGGCTGAAGGGGGGGGCAGAGAGCCCGGCCCCCGTGTCAGATCTGCACATGGACAGCTGAGCATCCTCTCTGGGGGACCATCTCAAGGTGTACAAACCTCTGAAGGTTTTGCCACCCAGACTGAACTTGCACCCTTAACATTTGTGAGAATGATTTCGGGATGTCAGCTCCTGTGTACTGGCAGCCTGGAATCAGGACAGGGCTTTGGATGGGGTGCATCAAGCACAACATCAGGAGCCAGTGGAGCGAGGTGATTGCCCCGCTCTGCTCTGTGCTGGTGTGACCTCACATCCAGTCCTGGGTGCAGCTCTGGGTGTCACAATGTAAGAAGGATACTGAGCTCTTAGAGAGGGTCCAAAGGAGAGCTACAGAAATGGTGAAGGGCCTTGAGGGGGAGCTGTAAAAGGAGTGCTTGAGGGCACCTGGTGTCTTCAGCTGGAGGAGACTGAAGGAAACCTCATTGCAGGGACAAATTTCTTGTGAGGGGAACTAGAACAGGCATTGATCTCTTCTCTGTGGGGACCAGTGACAGGACCTGAGGGAATGGCCTGAAGTGGTGTCAGGAGAAGCTCAGGCTGAATAGAAAATGATTCTTCCCCCAGAGGGTGGTTGGGCACTGAACAGGCTCCCCAGGGCAGCAGTCACAGCACCAAGTCGGACAGAGTTCAAAAACATCTGAACAATTCTCTCAGGAGCATGGTGTGATTCTTGGTGTGGTCCTGGGCAGCACCAGGAGGTGGACTTTGATGATCCTTGTGGTTCTCTTCCAGCTCCAGGGTAGTCTATGATCCTGTTCTGTGATTTTGCTCTATGAACAGCTTTGCTGAAGGTGGGCACCTGTGCCCTTTGTGTTGTTTCCATTATGAATCTCTAACCCGATAATAAGCTGCAAATGGGAATAATTCACTCTTCCAAGAATTTGAATGAGTATCAGGAACAGCTTTTAGTTTTTCAGCAGGCAGAGAGGGTGTGTCTCCCTCCAAGGCAGAAACATGCCCAGCCACATGCTGGTGACTGGGAGGACAGAGGGGTCTGGGGAAGGGTGAGGTGGAATGAACATGCACATGGATGTTTGTTTTTTGAAGGTAACTCTTCTTTTAAAAAAATCCTGTCATCCAAATGTAGGACAGTTAAAATAACCTAAACTGCCAGCACCTGTATCTCTCAAAAAAGAATCTAAACCATGATTGAAGAAAGATTCACTTTTCCTCTCAAGCCACCATCTTCAGCACTAGCTTTCCATATGCTCAATGTGTAGAAAAATAGAAACTTGAGGCATAACCTTCCTGGTCAGTTTATTGTGTGGTTTATTTGAATGCAGCAGGGGTGCAATGGCCCCCAAGTCATCTGCTCACTTTGCTGGCTGGCTGGAAGGACCAAGAGCTATTTGATATGTGTCATTTGGGAAGCTGTGGGAAGGAGCCAAGGAAACATTTGCACTTGAGTGATGCAGCTTACATCCCCAATGTAGTGTGCTCTGCAAGGTTTGCAAAACTGGTCAGAAACCTTTTTTATTTTTTTTTTTTACCTAAATATTATTTCCTCAGGACCTGCCAATTGTTTGAAGGGAAAAGTACCGGCAGAAAAGGCTAAGCTTCAGCAGATTGGTCTGTTTGAAAGACAGTGACATTTAAAAATTGATATTCTGAAATTGCCACATCCCTTCTGGAAACAAAAAGCAATAAAAGGTTGATATTTCACTGAACTTCTCAGAAACATAGAGATGAAGTGCTGTGACTGGCCAGCCTGAGTTTTGCATGTCTTAGGTTTGCACATTGCAACATTTTGGTCTTCATGGAAAAAGTTTGTTTGTCTTTGTTATTTGGTGGGGTTTTTTTGTTTTGTTTGGGTTGTGTTTGTTTGTTTGTTTGCTTGTTAATTTCTGAGAGCTGGCTCCAACAGCAGTTTCTTTTCCAGCCCTGGTTCCATCAGAACCTGTGATCCTTCTCGCCCCAGTAAAGCAGACAGGAAGGGCTGAAGGCACAGTAGGACCGGGTACAAGATGTTTTGTGCCAAATAGATGAGAAGAGTAGAAACAGCACTTAGGTAGGAGCTCAGTCTAAGTCCTTTGTAAAAGCATTCCTTTACTCTCATCTCAGCCAGCATTAGCCTTCCAAAAGCAAGATCTCTTGTCAAACATCTAGAAAGGTGATGCAACCTTCACCGCACTGCCCAGGGATTGCTGCCTGCCCATTCCCAGCACTGGGCTTTGTGCTGCCCTTTTAAGATGTCTCCTTTGGCTACAGACTGGGCTCTAGGAGGACTAAATATCAAGGATGAATAAATGCTATGAAATGTGGTGGTATGAGCATCTTTGTGTTCTTTCCTCTTGGCAGCCTATTAATCTAAGGGAAAAGTTTGAGAAAACAAGGCTAATTAATCCCGACTACTGTGGACAGTGTAATTTAAATTTTTTCAAAGACTGACATTGCTTAGGCTGAAACGTCTCAAAATCCCCTCAGCTCCCATCCCCAACACAAGAGTATTTCATGTTTTGTACAGCCAACTGTATTTTCTAAATTTACTTTCAAAAGCATCACAGGAAATAAGCCTTACAGGAAAGAGAGGAAATCAATAACTCTGCCATATTCCCAGAAAAGGATGTGGGAAGAGCCTCTGTATTATGGATTGAATTTGTTCTGTCCAGCACTGGGGATATGGGAAAAACCCCACCAACCTCCCCTTCCAGAGTTCAGTCTGCTGCTGTTGGGAGCTGTGTCCTTGATGTCAGCTTGGAGCAGAAGAAATTGGGCTGGAGGGAGGAGGAGAAGCATTCTGGCTGCAGTGGTGTGACACTGACACATGAGGCTTTAATTTCAAGGGAGGAAGTGGAGCAAAAAGGATTGCAAAATCTGGTCCCACAATGGCCTGTGATTCTGCTTGCTGGGCTTGCTATCATATTTGTGGTCTCGGAGGACACATCAGCTGGTCCTCCTTGCTTCAGAGTGAGATGGGGAGGTGGGGGGAATGCAGTGTAACTGTGAGAACAGGGAAAAGGGGGCATCTTTGGTGTATCAGCAGTGGCATGAAGAGACACTCCCCCTGATGGAGGAGAAACAATAAAGCATTTCTTTGCATTTATTTTTATTTTTTAAGGCTGTTCTGTGTTTGCCTGTGAATACTGAAAACTTTTGACATTTGTTTTGCAATATGCATGTGATGACTTACACACACCCCAGGCTGGATGTCTCTAGGTTCCTATCAGACTTCAGCCTTGAGCCACTTTGTTCCAGGATAGCCCAGAAACATCTGATGGAAAGGCTCACAGGCTGGTGGGGGTAATTTGCTCAGGGGCCTGAGGGGAGACTAGTCCGTACAGCATCCATAGCACAGGAAAACAAAGAGAAACTACTGTGGAGAGTGATTACTTTCTTGTAATCCTCCAGGCTTGCCTGCCACAGCTCTGTGCCGTGAGATCTGAGCAGACTTGGAGGTTTCTCTAATTCCCATTGCCATTCTCGGACGTGGAGGGGAAGCTCGTTCTCATACGAAGGCAATCACTTACCCTTTATTTACTGTGAAGGATGAGGACAGGGGACTCTGACTCCGACTCCCAAAGCTTTTCACAGTTGGGTTTGTTGTCTAATTATTCTGTGGAAGAGCTTTTCCCGGCAGCGCAGAGCTGCGTCCTCCACGGCAGAGCCTGGGGGACTCCTGTCCTTGCAGAAGGTCTCTCCAGAAGCGAACGTTTCACGATGGAATAGCACTCCAGCCACGTGCCTTTAGCCACTTTGTTATTTATTTTTAATAGCATCATATGAATAAGGAAGTGAGCCTTCCACGTTGTTTTTTGAAGGCAGATAATTGCATTGCTGTTGTGTTCACTATCGGCTTGTTGTGCCCAAATGAATTTCGATATATCCATCTTTCCCTTCAAAAAGCAGCCCTGCTGAGTTTTCCCAGTTGTTCAGTCAGTCACAAAACACTGTTGTACAGCAAACACTGCTTTATGTTGTCTAAATAGATGTGGCTCTTCTCTTGTTCCCATTGTCAATCTTTTTGTTAAATTGCTTTGTATTTGCAGTGAATTGAAATTCTCCATTCCAAGGAGAGAGAAGTTATTACTTGCAATTAGAATTATTGGATAGTAGCACTTTTCACTCCAGAGTTAATGAGTTATGATCAGAACATATCCTTTCATTAGTTTAAAATATTCCCATCATTATTCTGATATTGTGAATTAGGAAAAAAAAAAATCGCTTAAATAGCAATTCACTTAAAACTGCAAAACACACACATCTTCACAGGCTACAGAGAGTTATGGGTGGCTAAACACGAGCCTGTGTCACCACTCTGTCTGAGGTGGAGTCCCACTGTCATGGGCTGGACAAAGGTAAAATAATACACTCTAAGATCAATCATCATTGATTACCAGTTGCCCAGAGAGGCCATGGACTCCCCATCCCTGGAAGTGTTCAAGGCCAAGTTGGATGGGGCTTTGAGCAACCTGGTCTAGAGGAAGGTGTCCCTGCCCGTGGCAGGGGTTTGGAACTGGATGAACTTTAAGGTCCCTTCCAACCCAAACCACTTTATGATTCTATGATCTTTCAGGATCTTTGAGGGCAAACCTCACAAGAGACTTCCACTTTGAGCTGACACTAAGTGGGCAATGAGTGTGGCAAACTGAATTTCCTGCATTCTAGCCACAACCTGGAGATAATCTTCTTTGCCTCTCTTGCTTTTGCCTTGCAGGGTTCCACCTGTGACCGAGCAGAGGGACAGGCACTGCTTTTCAACTGCATTTAATCAATGGTGACATTAAGGTAGGCATTGGGCTCATATTGGTTGCTCATATGTTTTTAGTAGACATTGTACAGTCACTCATTAACTCAAAAAGAAACTATTTGCATTTCCACAAGAATTCCTGAAAAATAAGGGAAGTGATGTTTTTTAAAAAAGGGGTTAAAAAAAGAGATGTGGACCTGGAATAAGAAAGATTTTAGTGTCTGCATGTTTCTGAAAAGAAAGATCTCAGCCTCAAAAGCAGAGGAACATTTTTAGGTGGGAGGAAGTAATGAAAAACAGTCAGAAATGTTTTTCTGGTGTTTTCCTGATCTTTTATCAAGCACTCCGGGCCTGCATGACATGTCAGGCTGTGGGGTGGATTTGTTTACACTCAGGTAAAGCCTGCTCAGAGAACATCTTCATGATCCCAGTGTGGGCAGACAGTGCTTGGAGTCCTTAGGTGGGCCCTGCCATGACCAGCCAACCTTGGGAAGATTCTTCAGGATAACATTGGACTTGAAGTGTGAATTTGGGCTCAGCTCTGTTCCCAATGGAATAGAGTTACAGAGTTAAATACCTGATGAATAACAGTTTTGGTCCTGAATTAATGAGAGTGATGGAAGGGGAGTAGTTAAGAGCAGTATACACATATTCTTTCCAGAGATATTTCTGGTAAATCACAACCAAATTGCTGAATTCTTTTTGGTATCTTTTTATCTTAGAGTGAAGTACATGACTGGAGGATATATCCTAGTCAGTGTGCCTTTCCTTCCTAATGTTTTAGTATCAATTACAGCATTAGTTAACAATGTTTTCTATTTCTGAAAACATCTGGAGTTTTGTTTTTAATTACTTATTGAGACAGAGACTTATATTTTAACAGGATTTCTGAATATGCTCTTAAAAATCTTGGAGCCAACCTGCGACAGCTAGATGAAAAACAGGACTGGACAAGAAGTCTGTGGTGTCAAGGCAGTCACGTAAAGAAACGAGATAAGATTTAGCATTTGCTTCCAATGTGCTGTGCTGTCTTGGGGTATCCTGTTGTAATTTTGTAAGAGAATTGCTTTTTATAAACAGGTTGTGACAAGCAATTGCACATCACTCCACAGATCCTAAGAAAGGAAGAACGGAATAATTGAAAATAGGGCTGGGAGAGCTCTTGGGAGGTCACCCAGTCCATTGCCTCACCCAGGTGGGACTGGCTTCACACTCACTGCTCCTGGCTTATGTTTGCCTCTCCTGTTTTCAGAAACCTCAGTGCCAGAGATCCCACAACCTTCCTAGGAAATGCTTTCAGGGCTCATCACTGCTTAGTGTTAGAAACTTCTTTCCTACTGCCTTGCTCCTGTTTCCCCCGAGGCCAGTGTGACACCACTGCTTCTTTCCAGGCTCCCAGGGATCACAAGGGATGCTCATTTCCTTTCTTCTGCAGCTACAAGTCCCTCTGTTTGGAGACTGCTATCATGATTCCTCCAAATTGTCTCCTTCCTAGACTAAACAAATCCCATCTTTTTAATCTTTCTTCATTATTTATGATGTTTGAACCTTCCCTCATTAGCCTGAACTCGGACTAATTGATCTGGGTCCTTCCTGAGAGCACTGGCCCAAACCTATATTTCAGGGACTGTATTTTCTCATCCTGATAACTATTTTTCAAGGGCTTCCTTGCCCATTGCAGTGAGGATTTTCAGAAGCTTTTGTTAAAGCAGCCTTTGGTAAATGGGCAGTGTGGGATCTGACCAGGAGTTTGGGCAGGCAGTACCCCCTAAAGAACCTTCTATGTCTTCGCTGAACTCTGGTACCCTAAGGAGTGCTAAATTTAAAGAGGGAAGATGAGGTGAAGGGAAGATGGTAAAACCACACAGTGGTGCCATTCTCAAAGATGTCTAATTCTTAGAAATGCTTTACTCACCAGTGTTTGTTTCCTCTGTATATGTCAGGTGAAATTTCTCAAGCAGTGCAAATGCTGGGTGCTCAGCTTGCTGAAGACAGAATTCAGCTGAAGATCCTTGATTATGTGTTTAAAGTGAAATTTGGGCTTCCTGATGTTTCTGTGTTGTTGGATTATTTTTTTTTAAGTTGACCTATGTATCATTTCCCTGGATTCCTAAGATTGTTTTAGTACTCTGTTCTGTGAATGTATCAGGGTGGCTATTGTTCAACTATTACTGCTGCTTAATTAATTTTCTTTCAGTAAGTATTAGACTTTTATTAGATGCATAATCTCTAAAGTGCTAGTGTTGTTGCTAGCAGGATCACTTCATGTGATCTTAATTTTTTGTTTAAATACCTTTTGCAGTTAATGCATTGGCTTATAATGTGGTGTGCTTGGCAGTGCTGGGCTCATAGTTGGAGGTGATGATCTTAAAGGTCTTTTCCAACCTAAATGATTCCATCTACAGAAATGTCTTCTCAGGCTGAGCCTCTGAGCATGAGGGCAGGTCAGGAGAGCCAGCTGTGATGCAAACTTCAGCTAAACATCCCTACAAAATTCATGGTGGATGTATTATGGGGGTTGGCCAAGAGGATCGTCCCCTCCTGGGAGAAATACTGACATTTTCAGCTGGCTGGGGGTCATGGCCAGGATGTCCTACAGTAGGTTTCTATCCCACTTGAGTTGGGTTAGTGTGGCAAAGGGTTTCCAGACCCAGAGTGGCTGAAGGACTAGATGACTTTTCCAGTTGCACAGCGTCCAAAAAGGGCTGTTGGGGTTAGGCAGCACAAACATCATTGTCTGAGTGTTTTTTTGGGGAAAAGATGTCAGCAGATAATGCTTTGATTTGGTAGGAACTTTATTACTTTGAGACTAAAAAAAAAGATTTTTGTTAGCTATCCTTTTCACTGATGATGTTAACTGGGAGATAGAGATCCCTTAAAAAAAAGCAATTATAATTGCATGAATATATTTTTTTTTAAGTTTCCGTGGCTTTTTCTGAGAACTGAGCTGATACTGCAGCTATCTGGAAAATAAAATGAAGGGAAGTAGCCTTGCTTTGAATATGTGAGGTTAAACTTGTTGCTGCCTCTCTCAGTGAGGGATTTCTGTATCCAGTAGTTTGCACATGCTTTTAAGTAATCAGTTTCAGTGTTTTCTGCTCTATAGTGTGTACTATACCACATAAAGCAAGAGAAAGAAAAGGAAGTTGTCTTATGCTGGAATTGTTCTGGTGTTTTCTTCTACAACAGAATGGTAAATTGTTTGCTTTGGCTTTCTGGAAAATATCTGACCTTGATACTTCATATTCAGTTTATGTAAACAATTACAAAAGCATCTGAGCCAAAGAGAGAAGGCTATTTCTTGAAAACCTGCAGGGAATGCACATGGGAATTTCTCACATGCTGTGGCAGTCTTAAAAATACCTCCTTGTAACCCCACAATATTAATGATTAACTCCGGAACTGTGAGTTTTTCCAGACTTCCAGTGAACTCAGTGATTTGTGTGTTCAGCTGCATGTATCGGGAGAGGTAGTAAAAAAAAAGCCATTTACCACTTTTAGGAGCTTGCATTCAGCACACAATCTGTCACATTTTCCTCTTGAAATTCAGGGATTTTTGCAGATTGCTCGGCTGATAAATATCACAGGACAGGAAATGTTTTGTGGCTAAGCTTGGTGCTGAGATGCTCTTGCGAGAATGAGCTGGAACCAGTTTTGCTCTTCACAAATTGCCCAGAGACAGAGCTGCTTTGCTCAGGACACTCACCCACACATTGCAGCATGAACCTTCGGAGGATGCACTGAGCACTGCTGAGATGTTGTTTAAATACATCCAAAAATCAGTATTAGTGTGATCTTTGTGAATTGTTTCTGTTGCTTTTGCTGAAGAAGAGAGGAACAGCAGAGTGCCCCTGGAGAGGGGATTTCCCAGAGCAAGCAGGGATTCTGTGCAGGGACATTCACATCTCACAAGGTCTGTTCAGCTTGTGGCATGGTGGGCAGCACCACTGACAACAGGTTGCAGGTGCAAGCTGTTGGGGGAAGCTTTAGAAATATTCCAGCACTTTAAGAAGGTTTATAAAAAGGATGGAGAGTTTATACGGGCAGTGACAGGACAAGGGACAATGGCTTTAAACTGGAAGAGGGCAGATTTAGAGTAGACATTAGGAAAAATTTCTTTACTCAGAGTTTATCTGTTATTCAGTTTGAGAAACTGGAGCATGACTGCCATGGGTGCCAAACCAGCACTCATGCTTACCTTTTTGGAGAACCCTGTGAACCAGCACACCTCCATTTTAGGCTGCTTTTGATATCAATACATATACATATATTAGTTATATGTATATAATTGAATAATCTGCCTCTATCTATCTATCTATCTATCTATCATCTATCTATCTATCTATCTATCTATCTATCTATCTATCTATCTATCTATC
>JAWWEE010000122.1:67818051-67846712 GCA_035221455.1 Xenops minutus
TCTATCTATCTATCATCTATCTATCTATCTATCTATCTATCTATCTATCTATCTATCTATCTATCTATCTATCTATAATCTATTTATGTAGTGGCTTCCCTGGATGTTTCTTGGGTCAATATATGTCTTTTTCCTCCTCGAGAGGCAGTCCCAGCACCCTAATGACACAGTTCACAATCAGAACTTTGCTGCAGCGGGTGTTGGGAATTTACCTGCCTGCAGTCAGAAACACCAAGTATCTCTGCAACCTGAACTGGGAAACAGGGCAGCTGGAAGCAGATGGTAGTAAAAAAAAAAAAACCATCAAGAATGAAGTAATGAGAAGTGACCTGGAAATCAGACTTGAGTACACCCGAAAGATTGAAAACTCAGAATCTTGTGTAGGAAGAATAGACAGCAAATCTTTAAAACCAGGATGTTTCAAAACCCTCTCACAACTCATTTGTAACAAAAGATAGGGATCTTTTGCAATACTTTAAGAAACCTGCATTAATATGAATCTACCATAGTTATTTAAAGGAAAAACATGTACAGATGGGTAACTGGCAAGCAGTGAAATCTCATCTGAAAAGATGCTGACCCCTTCAAACCTTACTATTCTTGGACTTAGAATGTTGTGGGTGTAATTATCTACTCAACATTTATATGCATGTATATATATATATATATATGCATTAGATTTCCCTTCTTCTGTGCCCAATATGCAGAGGATGTGTCTTTCTTTGAGCCCTGCAATGGTATTTACTTTTCTGCCTGGCTGCAGAGGCTCACAATTTCAGTTTGAGATGTCCTGGCTTCGGTTGCTGTTCTCAAGATAGATGTTGGTTATCATTTCTGGGGGGTTTGGTTTAGAGTTCAGCCTGTGCTAGGGCACATGTGGTCGGGACATTTTGCCTCTGAAGACAGGAAACAGATAACCAGCTGGGCAGTACAGTACATCTCTCTATATCTGCTTGATTAATGCAGGATATGGATCTGCCACAACTTTTACCTTCAGATCTTGGCTCTTCAATTGACTCATGCTTTCATCCTCAGAGAGTTTAATTTTCCTCCAAGATATGATTTATTTCACTGTTTTTTGGTTGTTTTTTCCCCCCCCCTTAAAATAGCCCACAAAAAAACCTAACAAAGCCAAAACAAGCTTAGAAGTATCCGATTACTGGCACCAAACTCATGAACTTCTGTCCCATTCAGGGTTTTCTATTTCCCATTATGTTCCCTTCGACTGGAGTCACATGCTGTCCCTGCTCCTAACCTGGCCATTTCCTGCTGGAAAAGGCAGGGAGAGATTCTGCATTGATTGGGAAAGAAATAACACCTGCATAACCTCTGTGGCTATTATGCTGATGTATATGTTACTAACATTTGTAAACCCTCTGAATTTTAAAAGTTAAGACTTGGAAAGTCTTGTTTGCATATGGCACTCACTGCACTGTGGAACTATGGCTTATTGTCAGGGCATTTTCAAAGCTTCACCTTACTGTCAGCTGATATGATAAGCCCATATCATATGGAGCTTGGCAGTCTGCAACTGGCTTTTGTTCTGCACCCTGCTACAGGTCTATCTCCATATGTTTTAGTTTAGTTAGGATAATTACAGATATAAATTTAAGCATCTGCCCCCTTTTAAAGCTGTTGACTTCTTGTTCCCTCCAACATTTTCATAGCTGCTAGTCACTGCAGAAAATATTTCTTCGACTCATTTAAGAATTTTTATGTTACAACTGCATTGACCTATAGGGAAGTCTCTAGGAAAAACTAAACACCCAATTTTACCCTATTTATCCCAAGTGGTTCTTTGTGTTACACATCTCTGTTCTGTCACCTTTTACTTGCTTCCCTCTAAATTGCAGGTTGTTGTACTGCCTTAAATCTCTGTGCCTATGGGAGTCTTTTTAGGCTGCTGAACACTGTAATTAACCACTTTGGACTTTCCACATTTTACAGCATGTATGCTCTGCTAAAATTCAAGTCCAGGTATGGCAAAGAGAGTTCCAGAAGCAGGGGTACTGTTAACTAACAGAATGGCATTATTCATGGAACAGTGTTCCTTTTTAATGACTTCTCTTTTCCCTGTTGCTGTGCAGCAGTCAAACACACCTTTTCCTGATGCATTTTGGCAAACAACAGGCACGAACTTTGAAACTCAAGGCACTTGAGCCTTTAAGGTTGAGCGTCCGAGTTTTATGAAAACCATGCTATTTATATGATTGTAAGTCTTGTAATGGTCAAGGAATCCTCAAATCACCTTTTAAATTTGTGAGCTATGCCTGTTATTCTTGGGAGGGACTTTTGGCTGACGTGACTAGGCTGGCCTTGGTCCTCCTCCTGGTGGCACTGGGGGGAGGTGAGCCCAGCTTCACCCTGTGCCACTGACCTGAGGGTGAGCTTTGCACAGTGCTGAGATGATCCCAGCCTGCAGAGCAACCAGTCTGAGGGAGGGATGGGTCCTACCTTCCTGCACCCCAGAGCTGTGCTTTATTTCAGGGTGGGGCAGCCTGCAGAGAGTACACTGCCTGCTTGGGAAGGGAGATGGTGCCTGGGGCAGACGGGAGGTGCTCTCCTAGCACTGGTAAACTGGGTTTTGTTGACACAGCAAGAAATCATGAGTTGAGACCGGCTGTGTCACAGCACCATCTGCAAAAATACACTGTATTACACAGGGACTGTAGCAGAATTAGGCAAAGGTGTTGCAAACTGTGATAAAGTACATACCAAACACACCACACTCTGGGAAGGAATCTAGCAGTTCTTATTGAAGGACTCCTGAAATAATCCATCCAGGGAATAGTTGAGAGAAAAACAGGCAGGTAAGACAGCAGTATATCCTATGGAGTGGCTAGAATATGGATATGAAAAAAATAGAGTGGTGCTGTTCCTGCACATGAAACGCAGGCTTGCTGGCACTTATTAAAGTGCTGTGTGTTGGCCTCTCTATGGTTCAGTCATGACCATGAATCCTTGAATGGCTCGGGTTGGACAGTTCAGCCACAGAGAACCACAGAGATTTCAATTCTGGCAACATGAGCTAAGGAGGAAACCTGAAATGATGCTGGTATTAGTCATAGAGAAACCTCTGGTGATGCAGAGCAACCATATATGAAATTACAAGGGATGTGCAGTAATCAGCATGGATATGAGAAAGGGATCACCTACGATGGGGAAGAGACCAGATGCAAACCCAAAACTTTGATGATGAGTACACATCCAGATCTGTACTTGTATTAAAGTTGTCATCCATCCATTTGTACGGTGAAAGACATCTTTCCCCTTCATCGAGTCTGGAGGGGCCATGCAACACCTAAAAGTTCATGATCTGTAGCTGTCAGAGGAGGCTTTGCCTTCTAAACAAGCCAGCTGGTGATCAGATGCTGTGACTTGCTATTTATTTTGCAAATCATACTTGCGGACATGTTTCCTTAGCAAAGTCACTGATTGTGACAAATGTGTATAACAAGTGCAGTCTTCTATTGATTCTCACATTCTATTTTCCGCTTTTGGTGGAAACAGATGGAATTCAATTTTCTCACAATTACTATTAGCCAAGAATAACATCACTTAAATCGGTGCGGGGGAGGTGGAAAGTTGCAACTACGAAAACACACAGCCTGAAAAGCTGGATATTGAAATGTAACTTGCAAATAACCATAACTGATGCGTTTTCCAGGGCCCAATTCAGAAGCACAATTAAGCATTTTCTGGACTCAAAGCTTTATGTCTGACTGATATTACCCATGTCTGTTTTCTGAAGAATGGGTGATCCAGATTATTCTTGTAGGTTAGTCTCATTGCATGACGGGTGCTAAAAGTGTAAAATCTCAGGTCATTCTTTTCTGAAAATAAAAGTAGGATAAGACTGGGCGTAACTAATCCTAACCTAAGGATATGCAATCCTACAAAATCATTGCTTACCTTGCAAAACATTAAAGGCAATTTTTAAGAAATTAAAATAATAGTCTGCATTTAGAAGTAGTCTGTAATTAGAAAAGAAGTCAATCATTAGGCACACAGTAAATCATCTCCATATATTCAGGCTGTTTTAGACCAAAAGGCTGTGAATTTAGAGAGATGTTGCATAGCTAATGCATGAATACACAAATCCCACACTCTGTGAATGGTAAGGGGGAATTGAGTGCTTAAGGTTAAGAAATAAAATAATTAAAAATTTTATTTGATTTTTTTAAATTGCAGCTTTACACCAATTCTTTTGCATCATGCTGAACTCTCAGATCATGTGGTCACAGGAATTTTATCCCCTATTTTCACATATTGCCTTTGACTTTGTTTAATAACTAATGTGGGATTATTAGTTTCATTTTAGACTTCCTTGAGTCCTTCTCATTGTTACAGGATCTCTACAATTCCCCCAAACTACATAATTTCTGTTCACAAGGGCCTTGTAAAGTGGCATTATTAGATCTATCATATGGACACTGAATGAAGCCAGGCACTTCTGTGTCAAAAAAGCACCAGGATGAGATGATTATGACATTCCATTTCAGAGCCTTTAGTATTTTGTCGTTCTTTATGTGTTCATAGCAAAGATACATGGAAATCATACAGCTGGTGTCTGTAGTAAGGCATCCAAAAACTAAGATGACCTGCCAGTGCTCATCCAAGGGAAGACTTGCCCTGGAATACTGTGAAACCTATGGCTTAAAGCCATAACCCATTTTGGAGGGCAGCTCACAATATCTGGCAGAAGAAGCCTGAGTAACTCCAGTTCTATGCCTGCATACTGGAAGTGGAGTTACACTTCCACAGTTCTTCGGAAGTTCACTGAAACTGTGTAAGATGAAGTTTGGGCAAATATTTGTAATAGAAGAAAAACGCCTCTTCTATCCCTGATCTGATGCCCCAGAAACATTGGGGTGAGATGGAATATTTCATTTTGCCTTTCTAGGATACCAAATCAATATTTTTCCATATGAAGCATCAAAGAAGCTTTTAATGAAAGCTTTTCACAGGAGATATAAAGGCAAAAATCCCCCAAAAGCTACCAAATTTTTTTTTATTGTGAATCTATATATTTGTGAATTTTGAAGTGCTAATCAAGCTACCTCTGTCCAAGCATCCACATCTTGCTCACAGCCCAAACGCAGACTAATTAAAAAATGGAAATCTATACTCCTTTCTGCAGCATTTACTTTTTCTGAAGGCTCTCTGCAGGTACAAGTGACTCCTCTTTGAAACTGGGCAAGGAAAGCATGAATGAGGCGACTGCCCAAAACCTCCAGCTCCCTTCAGAGTGGATGTTTGGTGGGGCAGGAAGGCTGGGAAGAGCTGGGTGTGGGTGATATGACACAGCCTGGGTGCCCACCCATGCTGGGGAGATGGAGAGCTCACTCGTGGCCAAGTTTGCTGCACTGCAGGAAAGGATGAGTCGGGCTCTCCACACCTGATCCATCACTGCTGCTTCATCCTCCAGCACAGCAGTGGCTGCATCCCTGGCTCCCATCCCTGTGCGTGGCTGCTTGGACCAGGGAGAGGTGTCTGCATGGATGCTGGGGAGCTGGGGCTGGTGTATGCAGGGTGACACTTCTCCTGCAGCCTTCCTGCACCCTCTTTGTCCCCGTGGTTCTTGTGACATGGTCCTTCTGACACATTTTCCCTCCTGCAGCGACAGAGCCACACATTGTACGGCTGCAGTTTAAGCTGAGATTGTATCTTTGCTTTCCCCACTGTTTTTTGTCATTTGAATGTTTCTCAAGAAATTACTTTGCGGGCTTAAATTTCTGCATCTGATACATATTTAAATAACTTTCCAGTGCCCTTGTTTAATTCACAGTGCTGAATATTCACTGAAGTCAAATTATGAAACACATTGATGTCTGGATATTTCCATACCTCCTTTTTTTAATTTATTTTTTTTTCATTTGTAGCTTCCAATTCTCACATCCCTGCTGGAAGAAGAAAGGAAGGACAAAAGAGTTTGAGCAGTTCTTCCTGGGAAGATATTTCTAAGCAAAGAGGTAGCAGACTTAGGATCTAAGTACACAAGACCTGCAAAAATGGAGATGTTAAAATGATCACAAAGCTTACAAACGAGACAGAAGCATAACTCTTTTACTGCTCTTGGCATTGGTTAAATCTACAGAGGAAATTGAAGATTTTTATGATTCTATTAAAATTACTGTTCAACACATTCAAAGGGATGATAGAGAAACATAAAGGGCAGTGTCTCATACGTTAATGCTAACCTGACAATATCATTTATATTGAAATTTGACTTGACTTTCAAGCACCATTTGAAAGGTTATTGCATGTGAAACTGAATAAAGCCATACAGTTGAAGTTTGCCATTTACAATTTAAAAGAAAAACTGCATTTTGCTTTCTTCAAGTCCCCACTCAAAAATGAAAAAAACCTAGTGTTTTCCTCACCCTACCTCCCATCAGCAAAATTCCTAGTTTGCTAGGGGACAGGAAAAACAAAAGCAGGTGAAAAAGGCATACCCCAAGGGCAGGGCTCTGATGCCAGAACTGGCTTATGCCAGAGTGCACATTAATGAGGCTGTTTTACCTTTACACCAGAGTGCCTGAAATTAGATACCCCTCCACTTTCTAGTTGCTAAGTCTTGTGTTTCCATCCCTGATTTTATTAGTTTGGGGCTGATGAAATCCTTTCCCATGTCGTCCCAGCATTTACCTCTTAGACTGCCCTAGTTATTTGAAGCACAATACCTTGTTTAGCTAAGCTGGCCTGCTACCTACGTATGAGCTGGATCAAATAACCCTGCTCCAGTCACCTCTTTAACTTTTCCAGGAATTCCATTGCAAACTAATATCCATCTTCCTGAGGGGTTGTAGCACAGGGTCTCTGCAAGCCTAGGTAGCTTTGGTAAATAGCTTGGCAATTTTAGAATTTGCATGAAAATATTCTTAGCCAAGTGGGACCCCAGGAAAATAAAAAAAAATGAATCCCAGTCATCCTCATCCTGAGATGACCCCAGCAAATGCAACTTTTTAATGAGGCAAGCCAGTTCAAGAGAAACCATCAGGCTTTTCTGAGAATCTCACCGCTGCACTCCTGCCAACTCTACCACCTTGGGCATGAATCTACCAGATTTCCAGGCAGCTGGAAAGTGCAGACAAGTGGTCACTGTGCCACAGCGAGGAGCCAGAGGCGCCTCTGCCCAGCAGCCGGGCACGCCAGCGACCTAAAGCTGTGAATATTGGCACGTTTGTGCCTGCTGTCACTAACAGGGAGGCAGGAACGCGTCAGGCAAACAGGATCTCTGACTCCAACTGAGAAACCAGTGCCTTCAACACAATGCAAAGATGGGATGGAGACAAATACAGGGATTTATGGTCACTACAACCTGAATGCTTAATGGAACAGGGCAGAGCTGTCAGGAGTTGTCATTATGAAGAATGATTTTTATTGAACTGGGAACAGATTTTCCTATTTGAAGTGCTCGACACAAGTGGAGGGAAGCTTTGGAAATGGGAAAGAGTTTATCTGAGGCTTATTTTAGTTGCTTTACCTATGGCAGTATTTTGCAAAGAACAGGTTGTGTTTTTGGGAGAAAAAGAGGGGCATGGAGAGTAGCCAGGCAAAGGTTAAAAGAATTAGACAAAACCTTATTTTGGCCCTAAATATGCCTCCCATAATTCAAATATTTGAATTTGATATTGGGAGATATATTTGGATATTGGGAGATATATTCATGGAGATATTTTTATATATTGCTATTGGAAGATACATGTGTGTCCCTGCCCATGGCAGTGGAGGTGAAACTAGATGATCTTTAAGGTCCCTTCCAACCCAAACAATTATATGGTTCTATGATTCTATTTTTTGAAAAGAAAGTAGAGCTGGACCAAATGTATTAAATTGTCTGCTTAACTTCTGAGCTGAAATAGCCACGTTGCCATTGCATATTTTTAAAATTTCAAGTGTGTATAGATTAATCTATCTCTAGTCATCTAATTTTTTTTGCATGGTGAACAGTCCTGTCTCCACTCCCATCAAAGTCATGCTTCCTGTGATTCCAAAAGTAAACAGCGACAGAGGACATGAATGGCAGCAAACAATGTAAACAGGAATTCTCATGCTAAATGTACCCATGCTCTGCTATACTTAGAAGTGGAAGTCAAGTCAGTGTTTGGTGAAGCAAATCTCCTGCAATGGAGAAGGAAGCAGAAAAATAATCAACATATTGGTCGGTCAGTCTGCAGAGGAAATCCGAGGTGCAGTTTCACAATACACCAAGTCCACAACAATATCAGTTCAAAAGTTCCCTTTCTGCCTGACCTTGACCTTTTGGGAAGGGTTGGGAAGAGGAAAGGGTGTGAGGAAAGGGTGTTTTAAAAGCAGATAGTGCAGTAAACTGCTTTGGCCTTACAACAATGTGTGCTCATACAATTAGGGAGGTGATCCAGAGAGGAAGCAAGTCTGGGCATGGAAAGATCTCCATGGCAGAGTCAGGTGGGCAGAGTTTGCTGCCAGAGCCAGAGGGGTGTGGAAGTAAAACAGGGTGATAGCTATTGGCATGCTCTTTAATTTCAGATAACATATTTAGAGAGAGTTGATAGAGACAGGGTTGCTGGACAGCCCCATTTCTGGAGGGATGGACAAATTATTTCATGGTGAAATAGCTCTGGTGTCATTGCTGCTTGCTCCTTTCCCAGTGATGTTGCTGTACAAGAACCATCTACCACGCTCAAGTATTCATGAGTCAGGACTTGTAAAAAGACACAAAGATTAGGAGTAGGTGACAGCAATTACCACGTAGTTTTAATTTTATTTATTATGGTTAATGCCAAATCACACGTTGATATGCAAATTTTTATTGCCCTTGGTTGTGTGTTATTTCTTGTGGGTTTTTTTGTTAGACTTACTGTATAACAAAGCCTGATGGTGACAGTCTCCATCAGCAATATGTATCGATGCCTCTGTGCAGGTAAGAATAATAACATTCAGCAACACTGACATCTTGTGGCTGATGAGAAATGGCTCAGACATGCCAGATTAGCCACAAGCTCATCTTCATCAATTGTGTGTTCAGCATCCTCTAAAATATGGCGATGTTCAAAGGGATGAATATCAGAAGTCTGGAAATCGGGAGGTTAAAATGCAGAAAATGCATAAAGGTGCTGGTTTATGAGTTGGCTGAGCTATGTGTGTGGATAATCCAGCTGCATGCTAATCCTTTTGGCTAATCTTCTCCATGTGAATGATTCCCTCCAGAGGATGGGGATAGAGCCTGGGATCTTTGACGTGACAAACAGAAGCTGTCGCTCCCTGCAGATGAACTTCTTTGTGTTTTCCTCCTCCATCGGGAAGCTGAGAGAAAAATACCTCTGGAAAAGGCCCCAGGAGGAACCTTTCTCATTACCTATTGTTGCCGCCAGAAATAAGATCAGCAAAGCCAGGCTGTGAATCTCTGCCTCTCAGCCACTGGAGTTTTTTAGAAAAAGGGATGGTGGGGAAGACTGTATGGAAAGATGACTAGGAGCAAATCCTGGTCAGCTGTAAAGTTGTAAATACTTCTGCATGCTTAGAATAATAGAATTATTAAGGTTAGAAAAGATCCCTTGGAATGATGTGTCCAACTGTTAAACCATCATTGCCAACTTCACCATTAAAACATGTCCCCAAGCACCACATGTATGTGCCTTTTGAACACTTCCAGGGGGGGTGGTTCCACCTCTTCCCTGGGAAGTCTCTTCCAATGCTTGACCATCCTTTAAGTGAAGAAACTTTTCCTAATATCCGGTAATAACCTCCCCTGGTGCAACCTGAGGCCATTTCCTCTTGTTCTAGTGCTTGTTACTTGGGAGAAGAGGCTGACCTGGCTACAACCTTCTTTCAGGTAGTTGTAGAGAGTGATAAAGTCACCCCTGAGCCTCCTCTTCTCCAGGCTAAACATCCCCAGCTTCCTCAGCCCCTTCACAGAGGACCTGTGTTCCAGACTCATCTTAGGCCATGGAGACTTAAAGACACCCAATATAAAATCACCTTAACTTTGACATATGGGTAGGAAGAGAAAATCTAGTTTGGCCCCCTACAGGTAGTGGAGTGGTCAGGTTTGTCTGTCAGTCTAAAGGGAGATGTTTGTGGCTCTGCAGCATGTGATGGTCAGCCCTTGGACTTCTCAGTTGCTAGCAGCTTCTTGGAATGCTTCATTGTTTGCATACGTTCTTGTTGCTAATGAACATCTGTATCCACTTTATCATCTGAACCCAGTGACAAAACTATTACTAAACACTAAATTAAATGTTATGCAATGGCCTTTTGCAAGTATCTTGAGAACTTTCAGGCTTCCTTGACTGGGATTGCAAGGAGTAATGACCGTATGTTCTGCTTACAGCCTGTGCTCCTTGAAATTATAGCAGTTGTCTGATTTGGGACCCAAATTGTGTAAAATCATTTATGAAAGCTGGGGGAAGAACTGTAAAATACCACACATAGCTAGTGGTTGGGATTAATTTGATTAGGAAAATGTTAAGAGTCCAAGGCTGAAACTGGTTCAAGCTTTGGGCTCATATTTGTTAATTATCTTGGGAGGTGGAAAATAAAATCCTTTTCCTAAGGATTCCGGAACGAATTTACTTTTTTCCCCGCTTTGCTCTTGTTTACGACTACTTTGAGTGACCTTACCTAGGGGGACTGTGAAAACAAGCAATAGAAGTTAAAGATTCTGTGATTTGCAGTGTGCTTGGCTGCACTACATATTGGGCCTTGGCAGCCTTTAATTCAGTGCATTAAGTCACCCTAAACCACTGACATACACAAATGCTGTAGTTTAGTATACTATGTAAAAATTCCAATTTAAAATGGTTGATACTATGTACTGGGGAAAAAAACCCCTTTATCTGCTCTGTTGACTTCACTTAATAATACAAAAGGTTATTCTTATATGATAGGAATAATCTGGAGAGAAATCTATTATTCCATATAATTTAAAAGTGGATACTGTGTAGCTTGCAAGAACCATTCATTCATACTGATGTTTTTCTCTAAAAAACATCTTGTTGTATTCTCTATCTATACTGAAATCTATCACACTGAATCACAGATGTTTGTTTCAAAGAATAAAAAGTGCTCAATTCAGCAGAAACTTCAGCAGTGTGCTGAGTTAGCACATTTCAAAATGCCAGCCAACTTGGTGTGAATTTGGTTTATTTAGTCATTGAAATGTATTATTGTGACTTCGAAAGACTAAAGATCTCTACTTCCCTCATTTCTTGAATATAATTTTCATAAACAATGTTCAATATATATTCTTTTCCATTGGCCACTGACAAAAATGAAAGATATGCTACTGTGTAGCACTTGATCTTATGAAAAACAATATCTTCATTTCTTATTGTATGTTAGAAAAAAACCTTTTTTTTTTTTCTAATCCAGTAGAGATTTTGTTTTTTTTTAACAGCTCACATTGTAAGCAGGGCCTAAAAAATGCCTCTATCTTTTTGTGAACAGAAAAGGAAAGCAACAGCAAAAGGAAAGATGGGGTTTTTTTGTGCTTAAGACCTCAACTTTGACATTAATATTTGAAAAAAGGGCATGAAACAGTAAATTGTCAGTGGATGGAGGGCTTTTGGTCCTTTCACAATTAATTTGCCATAAATCTGAATGGATGCATTGTTTCTAGAAGTGTAAGCATGGGAAACAGGGGTTGATGTTGAAAATTGCAATGTGCCCTACTTTGATCTGCAACAGCTACATTTACTCACTTGAAGCCTGGTGAAAGAAGGTGTGGGAATGGGACACTTTTGGTAAGCTGTTGACATTTGTAATGTGAACTATTCTTCTCATCTTCCAGTGAAGTGTAGGGATCCCTGAGCTTTCCACAGATATTCAGCCATCAGCTCAACTGTGTGTTGGTCAAGAGGCCAATAACATTTCTGCATTGTCCAACAGCCCTACATCATTCACCCCTCGTTGGGAGCAACAGTGATGACAGGATTGAGTTCTCTTAGCTTTGACCCCTGCTCATGTATTCACCCTATGACTGTCTTTTCCCCCCTTACACTGTATTTTTTTATAACATATGGTCTTTCAGCTGTAGGGCTGGAAAGCCAGATGTCCTCGGCTCTTTTGGTCAATGCAATCAGTTATGCTGCCAATCACGAGCCCTTCTAACACTGCTACAGAAAATTACAGCGAGTTTGCGTTTGTATCCTCAGTCTAAACCTGTTTACCAGGCCCATAATGTTGCTCTGAAACAATATCTGTGCATTGCCCAGTCATCCACAAACTGCTGTATTGCAGTTGTTAAGTAATGCACAAGCAGAGGAGCAGCTGTCAGAACGTGGCTCTGGGTTTGTCTCTCTCGAGCTGAATGAAAGAACTTGCCAGGTCATTTAATCAATTTCATACTGATTTAAACTAGATAAAATCAATCATCTTAGCTCATAGATTTGGTAGCTGGAAAGATTGTGTCATCTGTGTTGTAATGGCATACTTTAATAATTTTTGAATTGAAAATTAAAAGAGCCTTTCCAGTGTTCGCAATGTGGTCACCCAAACCCTGCTAAACTGCTGCATGTGAAAAAACTGAAACTAAAACGACCACTTTGTAAACTAAGAGTTTTTATGGAGTGATCAATCAAAATATGAGTCTGAGTGGTCAGTTTTCTTCAAAAGTGAGTTAAGATAATATAATCGATAGCGTGCTAAGTAGGGGGAAAAATCCATGCAATGTTTAGAGCTGTTAATTTTTTATGTCTGTTTTTTAATAAACCATCTGCTTTCTGTATTTCACAGGCAACCCAAGCACTGAGAAATTAATAAAAGAAAAAAAGGAAGATCCATTCAGGAAGTTTCATCCTCACCAAACTCAATATAGATTATATTGACAATGAGACATAAAGGCATTTACAGTGTCTTGAAGGAAGGTCACAATCTTTGATTTGCACAGTGGATCATAGGGGTGTGAGGAGGAGGAGATAATAATCTCTCTTATTAGTGTGACTTTTATAAGAGCCAAAATTGATCGCCCTTCATTAGGCAAGGTTTCCTTTTAGGCAAAGGAAATTTTGCCCAGTTTGAAACTTAGAGAAGAGCCGTTCAGAACCAGTCTTTGTCCTCACTGAAGGCAAAGACATGATGCTGACCCAAAAGTTGCAGACATCAGGAGGATATGCTTGTCTAATATTCAAGCACAAGACTGCACTCTTAGGTGTCCAGTATCATTGCATGTGATTGGCAGATGTCACATTTAGATGCTTTAGTTCCCCTTACAGTGGGAATTTGTGGGGATTTGGGTGCCCCAGGGTGACCTCAGCAACAACCAACAAGGTAAGCCAAGAGCTGAGAACAAACTCTGAGAGAGAAGTTGCACCTCGAGTCCCCCCTGCCCAGGTGACTTGCTTCAGGGAAGCAAGATGCCTTCATCCACTTCCCAGGGCCTGGAGGCAGGCACACTGCCCAAGAGTTTTGGATATTTCAGTTCTTTCACAGCTGATACCAGTCCCACGTTGATGCTTTTTACAGTGCCTCTCTCAAGAATACTCAGCGTTTCTGAAGATAAATTCGCATCCCATGATCAGAACAAAAGATTTGGCTCTGAACATGTTAGTTGAGAACTGAAATTTAGTTTTTCTAACAGTACACAGTAGCTTGAGGTCAGAAGACAATTGTCTGGGAAGTGAGACACCTGAGTTCAATTCCTCCTGCATCCTCTGGCGTTCAAAGACCTGCCTCTCACCTCCTCAGAAAGCACCAGACCGAGAGGCTCTTGGCTGATCTTAGAGGTGACACCTTCACATCTCCTCCTTTTCACTTTTCCTCTTCCCCTGTCCTCCTAAAGTTGTGTCATTATGAAGAAAGAAATGGAGTAATTAGAGGAAGATAGAAGATCCATGGCCTTTCATTGCAGGGATCAGTGCTTACATCTGCGAGAGGTTTCCTCTCCTCTGCTCTGTAAACCTTCCTTCTTCAGAGGATCAGTTGTCCCATAATGAGTGTCTAGTTGTCAAGATCCATTTACAATTTTTTTCCAGAAGAAGGAGTTCTGCAGAAGAAACCCAAAGAATAACAGTTTTGCCAGTCCTAATTCTTCCCCATCTTGCACATCTTACTGGGGAAAGATCCATGCAAGTGATCACATATGATTATGCTGGTGAATTTTTCCTACTAGTGTATTTCATACCTGTTTTCTAGCTTCTTTGACTTTTTTTTAACACAACTAACACTTACTTAATATTCTGAACACCTGAATATTAAAATAATTTCACAAACCAGTAAAATATGCTCAAGATTTGTGTTTTGAGTGACATCTCATGACATCAATGAAATGGGAGCTTTCAGGGGGCAGACAGGCATGAGTTTCCAAGTCATATATCAGAGCTTGTTGTGCTTTTCCTATTTAATTTGACACTTATCCTCAATGTGGACTTCATAAAGTCTGTATTGGCTCCTGCATGCTTCATAAAGTCCACATCAGGGGCACACTCCAGAACAATGCCACACTTTATAAAGTGCAAATTGGCTATGGAAACTTTATTAAGTACACAAACCTGCTATTAATGTCTAATCACTCCCCAACAGATTCGCCACACTACTCAAAAACGTTGCTTTTCGTCATGTTCAGCAGCTTAAAATACTTTTTGCTTTCCAGTTTCAGCATTTTAACATTTCATGAGCCAAATAAAACTGGGAAAGTATCAATGAGGTGAGAATACCTCTGTTGTTTGACTCTGTTGGTGCAAATATCCAAACACGTGGCTTGGTTTACCTCAAACTGTGCAGGGGATTCCCACCACCGTGCTGTTGGGACAACATCTGTGTAGAATTTGAGGTATATAGATTTTGGTGAGTTAAATCGGGAGCTGGGATTTTTTCAAAACATGCAGTTACGTAGTGAGGATGGTAATGTCTGTTTAAAGATTAACATCTGGCACCAGATTCACAAAAGAATGTAAAGAAAATTAAATCTTCTACTCCTAGCACCTTGAAGACACGGTTTTTTTTAGTTGGTTGGTACTTCTATATGTCATCAGAAATTTCACAGACTTACAGACATTTGCTTGTAGCCATGTACAGAAGAACTGCCTTAGACTAGAAAGAGAGCCGTGTAATGAAGAGTTTAAATTAAACATCAGTTTCCTCCAACTCAGACAAGTCCTCTGACCCACCTGGTTGTGGAGTAAAAGTGAGAATGGACACAGTTCCTCCAGGCTAATCTTGTGCTAAGTCCAGTGTGGCAGATACATCGGGAGAATGCTTTGTCCTACAACCTAATGGAGATGAGGACAAACCAAGACTATTCTTGGAGTCCTGTGGTGATAGACTTGAGCTGAAACAGAAGAAATTCTGATAAAATAAAAGAAGAAAGGTTTTCACCATGGGGTGTGTCACTCAGGAACACAGACATAGAGAGGTTTTGGGAACACCAGGTCTGGAGATATACAAAACTCAGTAAGTCCCTGTGTAGGCTGATCTAGCGGGATCTGCTCTGAACTCTCTTCTTGGGCTAGATGTTGTCCTTCCAACCCATATAGTTTTCTGGGATTGTATAAGATAAACAAAATATCTTTATTAATTTGTTTACCAAGGTTACACTGAATATTATACAGAGAAAAGTGTTTTCTAAACTGAAGAGTTTATTCTCCAAATAAAACAAATCCTTGTGTGTGTATGTAGGGATTGAAGGTGCCCTGAGATGCAGTGACTTGCTGAGGTCCCACTGAAATTCAGTGATAGAACAAGAGAAAACATTATCTTAGTCTCATTCTTTCCACTGTCACGGTTCAGACCGTGGTGTATGCAGAAAGCATTGTTTGGTTATGCAGGGTGGAAGGATTGAAAAAGTCAGATGAATGTTTTGGTTTTTTCACTTAGAAAAGATATTTTTGTCTATGACATTTTGCAGCAGTCAAGGAAAAAGTCCCACTTGCTTCAGTGTGATATCCAGACAGACTCCCTATCACTGTTACATGAACCCTTTCTGCTGAAGATGCAAAAAAACCTTTTTCTGTTTTGGTAATTTCCTCTGATTACTCCAGACCAGTTCTGGGCAGTGGGCTCCTGGTCAGTTTTCTGTGAAATCCCTAAATGGGTATATTTGAGCACTTCCAGTGTTACAGCATGGTAGAATGAGTTTGTTTGCAAAAGTTATTTGAACAAAGTAGCTCTCTCTGTATTGTCTCTCCATGGGCCACAAATTAAAAAATAGTGAGAATATTGAATAACTAATTTCCAAGGAGATTCACAGTGGCTTGCAAAAAAAGAAAAATAAAAAATGACCCCTTTACATATATGATGCATTCTGATTTCCCTCCCGCGCCCCCCCCCCCCCCGTAATAATTAGAAACATGATTTCACTGATACACTTTACAAAACCATTCTGGGGATTCATGAATTTAAAAGAAAAAAAAATAAACTAGATGTGAATAATTCATACTTAAATAGCTCTGGGCCAAGATATTGCTTCAGTATTTCCAAGTATGCAGGTTTTATTATTCTCTTAAAGTATGAATAAAAACAAGGTTGTTTTATCACACTTGGACTAATCAATGATATGCCCGAAGCACAGTTGGCAGTAAATGATCCGTTTTAGTTTAAAACATTATTTAAATCGATGTGTATTGTAAGGGAGTCATAAAAATCTTCAAATTAAAGGCTTTTGAGCCATAAAAAGAAGTAATATATTTAAGGGTTTTTTAAGGCAGTAATGTTTCCAAGTAAATAGGAGATGGGCCAAGCAGCTCCCTCTGAATTACCCTTCATCAGGTTTTCACACCCTATTAAGGCAACCTTCATGAAGTATCTTTACATTACACTTCATGATGTAATTTGAATGCATTAGAATTAATTTGCCAATAAACTGCAGGGAAAATATGGAATATGCTACCCCCAAAAACTTATGAACTCTCTCTGTTTAGCTTGGGTCACACACACGAGGGTTTCCCACGTAAAGTCTGCAGGCAAAAAATGACCCCTGCAACTACAATGCTTTATTCAGGAGTGAGCTCTTAATCCAGGGGGGCAGAGCTGTGGGTCTGTGCTCTGGATTCAGGGGTTTTAGTTTGCTCCATCCACTGAGTCAGTGAGGGGTCTGTACAACTTCTTAAAAAAACAACTCTTTACCACCCCAGGCAAGTTCCTCCATGGCTTTCTTAGCCAGCCAGCTTTCAGCAAAGAGTGTTGTGGTGCTAGCCAACCTCTGAATCCTGTGCCCTGTCTGAAGCATGGACTGCTTGTGGCAGAAGATCCAGAGCTGCCCCTTGGCTGTGTGGATGAGTTTTAGGCAATGTGAACTCACTCAATGGCATCAGAGCGGTTGGAGGAGTGAAATAAGATTTGCAGGGCAGAGCCCTTTAGGACCAGGATTTTCGCTTTGTTCAGTTGTTTTATATGAATGTTTAGGATTGTTTCTAATCTCTTCCACCCTCCTTTGATGTTGAGGGTCTAACACAGTAGCCAGGGAATCACCCGAGGACACAGAGGAGAGAGGTTGTAAATTTTTCCCATTCTTTACTTCCAGCTCTCCTTCCCATTGCTGGCAGCTTCACTGCCTGCAGTTCTAAAGAACCTCTTGGTGCAGGTTTAGTTCAAAGGCAGTAGATGTTCCATATGTGTTATGTCAGACATGCTGTGTTGGGGCTTGGAGACCATCCACTGAAGGCGAGACTTCCAGTATTTCGTGCCTTTGATTATAGGCAATGAGAGTGCATGGAAATACTGCCAACAGGAGGCATTTCATAGTGGAAAAACTGGTGTGTGATATCTCAGATTCTTCATAATTATTATTTCCTTTTAAAAAGTTATGTAAAATATATAAGCTAAGTACAACAAGACCTGAGTTCTTCTAATCCTCAGCATTTTATGCAAACTAACTGGGAAAAAAACCCAGCTCAGCAAGAAAACTTTCTCACTAAGTAGGACCAGCAGTGGATGTGTCCAAATACCAGGAGGAAAAATTCCATTTTGTAGGATTTCCATATATTACTGGAAAGAAAACACAGACATCCTCAGAATCAGGTCTATTCTCACAACATTTCTGACTTGTTCACAGACCCAAGAGGGCTACATCACCAGAATGAAGCTGGAAGTCTCTCTTCCTATGGTACATTTCCTACAGTGCTCTTACAGCACGACCAATTCCCATGGCATTGAGGTCTTACAAACTCCTGCTTGCAAATGGAGATAGTAAAGACATGGCAAAGCTTTCTGGCAGATTTTATTTACCTCTGTGTTTGAAAGCCACCTCTGATAGCCTCAAAGCCTAAATTTAATCAGGGCCAAAGTGCTCAGGGCTGAGCTCACCAAACCAGAAGAAGCTGAGCCATCCCACAGCTCTCTGAGGGTGCTGTAATTTCCCAGCTTCCCTCTTTGCCCGAGGTCCCACAGGAGCTGGTGGTAGAATAGGCAGCTGAGACTCAAAGGAAATGATGCTGCCTTGGGTCTGGAGGGTCTGGAAGTTGAGAATAGCTAAAATTTGAGTGATGAGGTGAGAGACACTTGCAGTCACCTACTCTACTGTTTTCTAGGATGGAATTTTGTTCACCGCCTGTCATTTCACCAAAAGGTTTAGGAAGCTGTAAGGCCAAATTTTACTACATTTGTACGTTTTTTTCCTCCTGCTGAAGGCAAGAAGAGAAGAGAAGGCAGGAAGTGTTACACACAACATTTGTAAGGGTCCATGAGGTGAGGATCCTGGCTTTTAGTCAGGCCAGAGGGAAGTGTCAAGGATGCAGCTGGTGTGAGTGTCTCCTGGCCAGCCTCACCTTGGTTTCTCTTCAGGTTTCTTCTCCTATGCCAACTCTAGCAGAGCACTTTCTGATTTTACACTTACAGTCCCCTCACTTAGAGGATGCTGTGGGGTTTATTTTGCATGATAATGTGTTTAAAAATAAATAAATCTGTGTGATCAGAGTAGAGAGCTGATTCTCTTATCCACTTTCTTGTTCTTCTGGCAGAAAAACCTTGGCACTATCTTGAAGGAACATATTATGTTTCCAGTGAAAAGAAATAATTCCAGTCATTCTCAAGTAATTCCTCTTATCCACTACTCCATTAATAGTACAGGTCCTTAAAAAGAAACCCATCTAACTTTTTTGGCTAAAATGGAGTCACTGAATAAGGAGGCAGGAAATTAGAGATTTATTTTTTTTGCTTTGGATTGTGGGGTAAGCTATCTCCTCACACTCACTGCCAGAAGTCCTGAGAAAAAAAATTCAAATTAATAAATAGCATCATTCTTATTTTGCAGAAATATTTGGCTGTAAAGAAAGAGCAGTTGTAGATTCTTTAGAGTAAAAAGTTTAAAATGGAAAGTCTGACACATTCTTAAGCTATAATAACACAAACGGGATCACTATAATTTTCAGTTCTGATTATAGGTTATAAAATTCCTGCCAAATATGCATATATTCACTAGCCTGCAAAAAACAATCTACAAAAAGAAATATGGAGAACTACTGAAGGAAAGTACAGGCAGCTGTAAGTGTAGAAGATATAATGATAAAGCCAAACCTAAAATCAAGGCACTTGATAACTAGTCAGAGAAATTTCACTCATACCCTATCAAATTGAATTTAATCACTGACAATTTCCATTATCTAAGAACACAGTGATTTATTTGCAGACATTCTAAGACAAAAAGCTTTTCTAAGATGGGATTAATTTTGAGAACATAAGTACTAAACAGAAAAGAAATTATAGGGGTGCTATATCCAAACTGCATAATATAAACCATGGAAATTCAGACTCAAGGTTACATCAAGGAGAAAAAAACAGGTTCTAAAAATTGTATGTGGAAATACTCCTTAGTTTTGGTCAGATGGAAATTAATAATTTTTCTCATTTGGGAAAGAGGTATTTTGTTGACAGTGCAGTTCAGAACACTGGGATGAAACACAGATAAAGACAAACTAAGGAGAGCTGGTGTAGCAGGAATGCAGAGCAACTGCTGGAGATAATATAAATATAATATCCATCACTTCATATTGAGGTAGATGACTGTAAAACTGCAAGATGGGTGGACAAATGGACCTTTTCCCATGAGAGTTTGCATTTCTTTGTAGTTGTGTGTAGCTGGAGTGGAGTTTGCAAGAGATTTGTTGAGACACAAAAATGAAAACATGGATCTCTTAAAAGACAGAGACCTGTCCTCCTTGTGGGCAGAAACATCACAGTAAACTGCTAAGACAAATTTACTTAAATTGAGGCAAATTACCTTGCCAATGTAATAAGACATACGACAAAATATAAGGAGGGAAAAATCTTCTGATGTGAATGAACAGAAATTGAGGGTTTAAAATGCAATAATTATGTCATTTTCAGCAAAACTCTCTCTGGATTGAGACTGTCCCTAACATGGTCTTGCATGCTTGAGTTTCCTCAAGACTGACACATTTGAATTTCATATTTTTATTCTGTCAGTTCACAATTTCATTTCAGTTTGTATTGGCTTAGCAATGAGCATCCTAAAAAAGAGATAACTGCAGGAATGTGGGCATAGAAACATGACTCATAATATGTAGGACCTTGTAACTTCTCTGCCTAAGCCAAGGAACTACACTGCTGAACCATTGCCTATGTATTGGTGGGCTTCCTGATTAGAGTAATCAATAGAAAATACAGACCTGTCAATTATATGAGGACCACTGGAGGTGTGGTCAGCCATGTTTCCCTATGTGATAGCTGTGCTGAGTTTTGTATAACTGAACTGAAATTATTAAGGTCTCTGTGGGGTGATTTTCCATGTGTAGGTCCCACACAGGGTGTGTTTTTCACTGATATGAATTCCTCTTCCTGAACCTTCCCCCACCCTAAAAGCCCATTTCCAAAATTTCCGTTTCCCCTTCCTCCATGGCTGACTGTGACTGCTTATGGCTTGTGAATGCTGTTTGTAGAAGCACCAAACACTGAAATTTATAAGCAAAATATGTGTTCTAATAGCTGCAGTTACTGAAGAACTGGAAGCCTTGGTGGGCCTCTTCAGCTGGAAGTTTTAGAAGTTTCCAAATAGTCAAGTTAACCTCAAAATGTTGTGCCTGGTGGGTAAATAGATCTCACCGTTTTACAGGGTAAAAGAGAAGTACCAAGGAAAAAAATGTCATGATTCTGAATTTGGGCACTTGAGAGGTTATTTTGGCACCTAAGGAGGCGTGCTTTCTTGTTTCTTTTTGGAAGCAGAATTGGGCTTGTTGCTCCAGCACACTTCATTAAAAAGCTCCTCAGATGTTCACTGGAAGGTGAGGATGCCTGCCAGGTGCCAGCATAAAGGTGTCTGATTTATTCTACTGAATGTGAGCATTGCTGTTTAACATCAGACCTTCGAGAAGTCCTGGGGTGAGCTGCCCAAGGTCATGCAATGCCTGTGGGAAAGACGTCAAGTGTTTTGACTCACTTTCCTTGCTCTGTAACACCACGAGCTCAGCCAGTCGTGGCTGTTCAGGAGCCAGAAGATCATGCACAGAGAAATTTCCTCCTGAAGGAGCCCACCAAAATGAAATGCACACACAGCCCTCGAGACTGGCCTTTTTGGCATTCACTGGCCAGCCTTGAGGCTGCAAGGTCCTTCGTACAAGGGATGTGATTCCAGAAACACCTCGGCATTGGATTGGCATAGAACCTTTAGTGACCCACTTTTTCAACACATGTGAAAGTGCTGGAGAAGCCCAGACCTCTTCATCTTGTCTTTAAAATAGTGGTTTGGGGGAACACTCTATTTTAACTTTTTGTCTTTCTCATTTTTTAGAAGGAAGAATTGGAGATGTATTAGTTCTGTATCCGTGACCAATGTGAAGCACACACATCCTTTCCTCTCTCTAATGTGCTGTGTAACCTGGGGAATAGGCTTGTTTCCTGAACACAGCTGCAAAAAGTGTCTTCTCAGACCTCTCCTGGTGATAATACATGCACAGGGTTTCTCCTTTTTCTTTTGGGCAGCAGAGAAGGGAAAGGAAAACTTCAAAGTGAAGAACAGGGGATTTTGTGAGGGGCAGGTGATGCCCCAGACCCAGATGCAATGCAGAAAGGTGGCTGGAGGAGGGTGGAGATGCCTCCTGTGCATGCCAGAGTGTTAACCTGGGCTACTGTCCCGGCTGGAGGGGCTCTGGGCTGTGGAGTTGCTTAATCTGGACTTGGAGGTGATCTTAAGGTCAGTTCTAAACACCCAGGGAAGCTTATCATCATCCCTGCATTTGTGATTTCATTAGGTTGCAATCAGCTGAACAAGGGCAGAGTCTTCTACGAAACAGAAAAAGGCTTCTGGTTTTTAGATTTGGGGCATTAAAGCAGAGAGATTGCATATGGGCCACAGAACTTTATCTCTTGGCCTGAAAGGAAAAATCTGCTGCTCCCAGAGACCCACCAGCTGGACATGTCAGCTGGGGCACCCCCTTCCTTGCTCTGGCAGCAAATAGAGCTGTGGGAGTCAAGAAATGCCAACCTTTAGATCAGGGCAACCTGTGAGCAGCCAGTGCTAGCCCAGTCTGGAGGGAGAGGTGTGAAAAGCTTCCAGACAAAGCTCCCCAAAAGCCAGACCTCTGGGATTAATCTCTCCTGCATTGCCTCTGCTGGAGACCCAGAGGCAAGTGAAAATCAGAGGTGAACACTCATATTATGTGATTTTTAAATTATCATTACATTTAAAAAAAAAATTGTAATTATTTGCAGTTCCTCTGCGTTCTAGAAAGATGAAGTCTGACATCAGACCATGACCCCCAAAAGCTGTGTGCAGTGGAGAGTTGCTCTTGGCATGGCTCAGTTTTATGTTTGGACTCCTTCCACTGAATTCAGGGGCAGAGACCAGGGATCATCTTAAGGATACTTGATAGGATTATCAAAAGATTAAATAAAAAAGGTGTTAAATTCTGAATAAAAAGATTAAAAAAAGGGAGAAGAGTGTTTTTTTTTTTTTTATCTTGGAAAACGAGGAGGGAAATGGTTTAGAGTGGAGTTTCTGAGACAGACAAGACAGGCTCAGCTTACCAAGTTAGTTTTGGAGGATGATCCTGAACGGTAACACTCAGGAAATGAACTTTTGCTGCATTTGGTCTCAGCTTGCCCATTTGGATGCTGGGGGAAAACCTAAACGCCAGCTAGGGGAGGAGACTGGATTCTGGGCTCTCTGCAGGACTGCTTTCCAACTTACTCGTCACGTATCTCACTGTTGCTTCACTGAGAGGGAACTTTGCCATCTTTAAGCTGTCTGATGGTAAGAATCGTTAGAAATGAATCTCAGAAGCACAAAGAACCTTTTTTTTTTTTTTTTTTTTTTTTTTTTTTTTTTTTTTTTTGTCCCTATGGGAGGAATGAATGCCAGAAAAATGATTTATAAGAATAAAGTCCTCAGGTGTTTCTGCTCCTGCTGATGCCTAAACAATGTCCCACCACAGTGCAAGGATCTGTTTGGGGCTGATTTCAGGCACCACAACATGATGGTGTATCTTTCTAACTATATAAATGCAAGAACATAATTTACTGTGCTAGGTGATGCCAGCACCTCCTTGGCAAAGTGTATATGGTGGGGAAACATCCCCAAAAACGGAGTAACTTCAATCCATCACAGTTCACACCAGCAGAGTCCTGCACTATTGGCAGCAGTTGCTGCTGCCAGTTTTCTTTCTTTACCCACCAAATTCTTGCTAAAATAAAACTTATACTTAACTAACCTGAGCTCTCTGGACTCTAGTTGCTCTCCAAAGTCACTCTGAGAGTTGCCCAGCTCAGTCCACTGTATGACACAGCCTTTATTTAGCTCCTGACAAACTTAACTGGGTTTAATTTTCTGCAAATCTCAGTAGTACATCTGAGTTTTCTGGGACTGCAGTTCTTTACACTTTTTCCAAATTCTCGGTCTGCACTGGGCTTTGTTACCAAGGAAAAGGCGACAGATGTTAGATGAAAGGTAGTCTGCAGAAAAAAATACTGGAAGTACAATGGATATCAAAAGATGAGAGAGCATTTTGGAGAGCAACTGGGCAACTGAACTCAAGAATGATACAATCTTATAAAAAAATGCACCTTCTGTTTTCTGTTATCAAGAAACAAACCCGTAACATTTCTTTTGAACTTTTTTTGTCTTTTATACTTAGAGGTGCTATGTTTAGGGGAGGAAGGAAGAAGCAATTTTATGTAGCCTCCAGCAAGGTGCCATGTTTTTCATACAATACTTTCCTCATCATGCTTCTTTGCATATTTTGGAGTTTTATGTTTTATTTTTGGGTTGCTCATACAACTCATTTGAAAGGAAATATTCTCCAGCAAATCTCAGCTGTGCCTCCAGTTCCTAGCAGTTTAAAAAGAAAGGTCCTCTGTGTTGTGTATTTACACAAAGCTTGAATGCCAGATTTCAGAGATGTAATAAAAATATGATTTTCTGGGATTTGTTCTTAAGGAAAGAGAATTCCCCATGACCAAAAATACCCCAGTAATAACCATTTGCTCTGTGCTGGCACCACTGTGAGCTTAAATTATGAGCTTGCCCCATTTGTAGCCAGTTTCCCCTCTTTAAATTCACAGTTAAGTCATTTGTAAATATCATAACTAAATCTGGAAGTGTAATTTAGTGACTCTATTTGAGGATTAAGGGGAAGAATAACATTACTTAGAACCAAATGCAATCTTTTCTGCTTTGTTTAATTTAGTTTAGTATATGCAAGCCTTATCTTAACAGTCATTTTTCACTCCAGCTCACTTGATTACATTAAATTGATATATTTGCAATGCTGTTGATAATGCTATCAACAAAAAAGTTTACAAAAATGTTTATTTCTTTACAAAATAAAATGTATATACTGTGAAGAGCAGGGAGAAAACATTGGTGACGTGGGATTATTGTCCTTAGAAAGAAAAAAGTTTGCTCAATTATACTGTTTGTTTTCCAAGTAGAGAAGATTTAAAACTGTAGAAAGAAGATGTTAGACTTTACACTTGACCATACAAGATGGCTTTATTAAACACTTGGAGCAATACTCTGGTTTCCTTTACCAAGAATGCCAAAGAATGGAAATTCTGTACTGAATAGTCTGTGTCATGGTCTTTAGTTCATTGAGATGTTATTCATGCAATTTTTTCTGTGGGACTCCCTCCCAGGGTCTGTGGGTACCTGGAGTTTGATTATTGAGCCACAGTGACAATTACTGATTAATTTGTATATCTTATTATTAATTTCAAGCCTCTCAAACTTTATGCTTGCTGGTCTCACCTTGTGATCCCTTATGGTAGCTGAACTCACACCTTATTTTCTCCAGATATATGGATAGTGAAATAACTCTACAGTTCTGAGTATCTGCTTTTGAAGTTATTCTGACTCCTTCTTGAATCAGTCTTAATTTTTAGCCTTACTTTGTTGGGTTTTTTCCTATGAAAGCCTGCCCATTTCCATATGAACATATTGTGCTGTCAGCAAACATAATTCTTTGTCATATACTTGGAAGGACATGGGGCAGAACCATCATCTGGCATAAATACTCATAATTCTCTTGATTGTGTAGTGCCATTGAATCTGGAGTGAAACTTTGCAGAGACCACCTTCACTCATTGCTCAGTGTGAAGTGGAGACAGGCACACAAAAGGAAGTGCCTGAAAGATTACAGTGAACTGGGCAGAGCAAGGACATCTCCTAAAATAGAGGAGTCTCATGTCATCGACAGCCAGCTTTGGAAAATCTGAGAGTTAGGTGGAAGGAGACTTTGAAAATCAGGGGCTGGAGCTCAGCAGAGCTGACACAAAGCTGTTCCCAGCATTCCTTACCTCCCAAACTGCTCCTTTCGTGGTCTAATCCAATGCCCAGAAACAAACACCCGCACACGAAAAAATCCTCTGGCACAGCAGGGGCTGAGGAGCAGAAATAGCTGTGTCTCATTTACAAGAAGGATAGATCCTCAGCCAGCAGTGGCCCCCAACCCAGAGGACAAATTAAATGCAGAGAGACAGAAAAGAAAAAGAGAGAACAGTGTTTCATTAGGGGGAAAAAAGATCAACCATCAAACAAAGCTTTGAGAAAAATGACTGGGAAACACACACACACACACACACACACACACACCCACATTGGTGCATGGGCCCAGTCTCATGGTAGAACAAGAAATACATATATAAAATAATTTATTAGAAAGCTTCAGCCCAACCCAAGTCCAGTTATCAGTTCCCCATTTTCCACAGCAACATCAAACAGAGACTCATTATTCTAAAATCCTTGATTTTCCTTATTGTTTCCCATGAGATCTTCACCTGTCCTACACTAAAACCAGCAGGAGAACTCATGCTTAAACCTGTAGTTCAGCCTAATGTTTTTAAGAATCTTTACTATCATTGACAAGTGCAGAAACATGATATAGAAAAAGACCATGCACCTTGTTCTTGAGTCAGGAGAACTGCAATCAGGATTGTTCTAATTTTGCTGTGTCTAGAAAGCAGAAGTGCCTCAGCTGAGAGGCACTGGTTATTGCGCAGTGAGCACCAGCAGTTACACTCTTACAGCATGTGGAAAGTGTGGAAAATATCAGGTTGAATGATCTGGTATTCAAAACAAAAATTAGTCCTAATTAAATTTAATGTTGACAGTAGAAGTTAATTGTTCCACTGGCCACAGAACTGAGGAGTACATTGTAAGGACATCTAATCACAGCAGTTCTCACTCTGGAACTGGCATACGGGAAGCATTTGTCAACATGCAATTAGAACTCCATCCAACCCTCATTGAAGTCAACTTTCCATTGATTTTAATAAGGAATACATTAAACTCTGGACACCACAGTTCACCATAATGTGGTATCTCTACTTTTAAAATTTGGCAGCAGATCAAATCCTCTAATTTAGCTTCCACATTTGCTCCAGGGACTGACCTTAGCCATATTATGTGTATGACAGCTACAAAACAGCTGCTATCAGCTCTGAAGAATGGGAGTGTTATAAGCTGGGAAAACAGTTTGTCATGATGGATTGTTATATTGACGTAGATACAAGTTCAGGAAATAGGGCAAAAAGATAATTGTCCAATAAAAGGGCACTGTAATTCTTTGTTTACCTACCTGTACAACAAAGCAGCAGTTTCAATGACTAAATAGATACTCAGAGGAAACTTTTCAAAGCTGTTCATATGACATAAAAATTCAAAGGCAAGTCTTTGAAGATTTTTATATTCCTCATCTTTGTAGTAATTGATATCTCTGTAATCAAAAGATATATCAATTATTCTAATCAACAGGAAGATATCTCTTTCATTATCTTAATGTAGTCAAAGTTTTAAAAATTAGCTGTTTGCAATAAAAACACCAAGTGCGCAATCTACATCTCTGCAAATGTAACAACTGAATTTGGGAGTTCCTTGCAGATTTTCTGTAGGATTGGCCACTCTTCCAAGCTCACTGCCTAAGCCACTGCTCTTCACACTTTGATGCATGGAAATAGTTATCTGCATAAAAAAAATGGTGCTTTTTTCCCTCCTAGGCCACCTACAACCACATCCTTCAGAAAGTCATGGTGTTTCTGCAGCACTCAACATCTGCTGTGTGACTGACACTAGCTGCCTACATAATTTTATTAATGCTATTCAATAATGATATTTTGGCACATGTTCTCTCTATCCATTAAAACGGCAATGGCTGGAGACAGTGGCCACAAGGCTGATCAACAGGAAAGGGTCACAGCACAGATGTCTCCAGCTGAGCCAGTTGTAAGGGCTTTTTTATAGGCAGTGGGGAGAAATGGGCTCTTTTAGGTTGTGATTCAGCTTACCATACAGTAGACACCTAAAACAAGGCAGATGAACTCAGTCTTAAAACTCTGTAGTGACAGGAAAGAAACTGAAGGTGACTGGCTTTGATACAAGTGTACACACTAGATATATGCAGTTAAGAGAGATGAAGCTTGTCCTGCTGGAAGGATGTTGACCTGGCAGCATTTAGCATCTCCCTCTTATGAACAACCAACAGCAGCACAGGATTACTATGTAAAATATCGTGTCTAGTATTTTTCATACAGGGAGAAGGTTTAAGTTATTTTCTGGCCTCATAACCTGCTGTAGGTTTGCATTGCCAAAAAAAATCTCCCTTTTAAAATGGGCATTTCTGAATTTATAAGAAAGAGTGCATTATTAAGTCATCATCTGTAAAAATGATCCCTGTAAATTAGAACAACACTATAAATAAGGATATAAATGGAAATAAGGATACAAATGGAAATAACAGTCACAATTGCTGCTGTCTCTTTAAAAGACTTATTTACCTAAACCCCAAATAATTTAAAGGTCATCTCAAGGACTAGGTAATTAATGTAGAATTAGCAGTTTAGTCTTATCTCGTTGTGTGCTGACTGATGATGAATGTCTTCTTACTTCATAGTCACATTGCAGAAAAAAACGTGTGCTAAGTCCAAACTGCTGCCGTGGGCACTAACAGGGTCTGGAGAAAGGAGTTTAGAGCTGGTTTGGGGGCCTCTGTACTATCCCTTAGTTATAATGAGACATTGAGGGACCCTAGAAAAGAGTGGGTGTGCCCAAATGGGAAAGGTGTCCCAAATATGTACTTTTCACAGAGTGGTCTCAAATGCTGAATGATGTTACTTGAAAATAAAAAAGAAAAAAAAAATGCAAAAACCGGAAGAGAAATATTCTTGAGCCATTAAAACTTGATTGGAATAACCCCCTACGACAGCTGAGGGGAGACGCTCCCTCCTTTCGCCCCCCCCGCTCTCAGCCCCCGAGATGCCCCAGAGAGACACACACGGAGACCACGGGAGGGGAAGCAGAG
>JAWWEE010000122.1:67856488-67926403 GCA_035221455.1 Xenops minutus
ATTTTATTTTACTCTTATTTTTTTCTCCCTCCCCCAGCATCAAGCAATCACTTTCTAAGGACAGCACATCATTTAATGTGTTTATTAATGTGTCTAAAGCTATTAGAACAGGCTGTGCTAGGGGTTGCACAGATGCACAGTCCAGAAACATAAGTCAAAAGTCTGGGAGGGAGGAGAAGCACCGTGTTTCATCATTAGGAACTGCATAGGGAAAAAAAGGTTGCAAACTTATTAAGAAAAATCCTTCCCAAGGTTTCTGGGAGATTGTGTGTGCTTCCCCTTCTGCCTCTGACTTTTAATGTAAAACACCCCCACAGTGATGTCACAGAAGTAGAAGCTACAAGAAAACCACAAAGTAAAGCAGAAAATATAGATAATTAAATGTGAATGGCTGTTTTGTGGTTTCTGTAATGTGGACCCCATAGGAGAATGCAGTGTGTGGGACTCTGGATGCAGCTACAGCTCTTTTTCCAACTCCAGTGATATGTCCTCAGGGCAAAAGATATTCTTCCCAAGGATGGTTTAGAAATAGTAAATGGAGTTTTTCCATGAATGAGCTACAAAAAATACCCTTCAATAAAATGAGCAAAGAGTTCATGATGGGATGCTCTTACTGAAAAAAGCCCCCAGCAACAACAACAAAAAATGACTATAGAGTCAGGGATGAATAGAAACTCTTCAAAGGCCTAGAAAAATAAAATCATTCGGTGACTAATGGGTCATATGAACCTTAGCTGCTTGCCATGAACTTGCATTGCATCTCTGAGGTTTTAAAAGATGACTGCTGCTGTTGCATTGATTCTGTGATTTCAGATCTCTACTCTTCCAGCTGTGCTCTGTAGAAATTAAATCTATTTAATCCACCCACTGCCACTGTCACACTGAATCCAAGTAAGGAAAGCTGTAAATTTTACAAATTTTCCTCAGTTTTGGTCCAAGCTTTTAGAATTAAAGAAAAGAACTACAAAGAGACTTGGATGCTTTCTTACAGGGTATCAGAAATGGAGAAGGAACAAAGTATAACCTAACAAAGCTTTGCATACAAAGATGCTCTGACAAACCAGATTGCATTTGTAAAATTTACCAAGCCTATTGAAATTTCCATTGGTGAAAATCTCATTAAACTCAAAATTTCCAGTGGGGCAGTAATTATGGCAGGAACTTGTACTCTGCATCTTAATTTAATTGTCTTGGAAAGAATTTCAAATCTGTGAGCTCAGGGCTTCATTGGCACCACAGCTGAGGATCAGAGGGGTATAGAGGGTAGCTGGGGCAGTGTGAAGGTGGACTGGATAGTGCCGGAGAAGAGGGTCGGAGAAGGCAACTCCTGCTGTAATTGTGGTCACACAGAGCACTGTAGGATTCTGGTCCCTATAGGCAGCCTGGAGCAAAGCTGAGCTCCCTGATCTTCCTAGTGACATTCCCACACAGACAAGCAGGAGCTGTGTATGAAAACCAGCAAGGATGGAGCAGGTAGGAGTGAGAGCATCTTAAAATACCAGGTACCTGAATTTAATTTCCTGGGTGCAGCAGCTGGGATTTTTCACAGTAGGCTCTGAGGACACTTGAGCAAAATGGAACGATGCTCAGGTTGCACCAGGGGAGGGTTAGATTTGATCTGAGGAAAAATTTCTTCTTGGAAAGGGTTGTCAAGGCTGCCCAGGGAAGTGGTGGAGTCACCGTCCCTGGAGGTATTAAAAAGATATGTAGATGTGGCACTTGGGGACGTTGTTAGTGGTGGCCTTGGCAGTGCTGGGTTAACAGTTGGACTCATTGATCTGAGAGATATTTTCCAACCTAGTTGATTCTATGATTCTATGCATAAAATGTACAGATGTATGTACATTTATTTATTACAGATTGTACATTTTATACATAGATAATGCAGATGTAGAAGGAAGTTGGCCTTGATCTTTTCTTTGAGGCCACACTTACACCTATCACCCTACAGCTAAAAGGACAGGTGTAACCAAATGCCTTTATCTGCTTCAAAATAAATCATGAAGAAAAACAGCTCAGAAGGTTTGTTTCCATTCCCTGGTTTTGATTATTTTCTTTTGGGATACTGTGATAATCAGTCCATGTTTAAGAGATTGGAAAGGCAAAGGAATATTTCCTTATGTATAACTGATGGTGAAAACCAGTTGACTTTGGATGAAAGTTTTACTGTGAGGCAGAATTATTGTGGGGGTGATTGTAGTGTGTGAGATAAGTTGTTGGGCTGCTGCAGCTTGTTCTGGTAGAGCTTTCTCAAGGTGGCTGGACCAGCAAATGATCATTTCTGTGGTGCTTTTCTAGGAGGGGTCATGTTGTGTTTAATGCTCTCCTAACATCGTTTACCATATTTGTTGGCAGTGTCCCGGAAAGAATCCAGAGCTTATTTAAAAGTAAATATAATTTAGCTTAAATGGAAAGACAAAACATCTAATGTCCTGGTTTATTCCTTTTAATCTGCCTGGACATCAAAAGGCACAAAAATGTAGTTTCTGGCCATAGGACATACATCTAGATTTGTGATGTTAGTGGTGCCTGTGATAGGGAAGGGAGTTCATCTGGCTCCATGAAGACTATTAGAAGTATTGTTGTGCAGATCTTTTACCTGGAAAGCACATTAGTACATAGCTAGAACTTTTGGAATAAAATATGCAAACAACTGAGTTTTATTCTGAACTCATTCTTCTTCTGCACATTGGAATATTTTAAGTTTTTTGTTGTTGTTGTTGGGTTTTTTTGTTTGGTTGGGTTTTCTTCTTTTAAAGAAATTCCCTGGGAATAATTTTTTTTTTTTAATTTTTGAGGGATATTTTTCCCCTTTTCACTCATGACTCATCGTTCTAAATTAATCTGTGTTTTATAAGACTGCCCAAAAGACCCCTTTAATTAGGACATTCCCTAAGTTTTCCAGCATTTACTCAACCCCCCTGCATGAAATGGAAGCAGTTTTGGCATTCCTTTGCATCTGTCACTTAATGTATATTGCTCCATTTCTGTTTGTCTTGATTAGTTTTGCATCTTCTGGTGTTTTTCTCTGCTCATCTGAAAGAGATCTTTCCAGTTCAAAACAAGCATTGTTGTGCAACTTGTTGAGAGCTGATCTGTGATAGTCTGGAGAGGACAGGGAGCAGTTTCACAACATTGACTAGAGACAAACATGCACATCTTTCACCTTTGCTCACCCGCTTCCATTTCCTTTATTGAAAAAATTAGTATCATCAGAAAAAAAAATAAAAAAGCACAGTATCTTTTAAAAATAAAACAAATGTTCCCAGGCCTGTTGTTTGGGGTCCTTCTGGGAAATGGGTGTTACACACAGAGCTACAGAACTGAAATGTCTTGTAGGATGTCTGATGCTTTCAGAAGGAAGACTAGAGAGTTGAGGGGAACATGTGTATCTGCTTTGCATAGCAGACAGTGCACAAAATACTGTATTTATAGACAGAGAAGCAAAGAAAACATCACCAACAGTACTGTATTTATAGACAGAGAAGAAAAGAAAACATCAGCAACAGCTCATCTGGATCTTGGTTATATATTTGCAGTAACCTCCAAGCCAGCAAATGATTCTGACTTCCTGCAATGCCATTGAACTCCTGTCAGTTCACTCCATCTTGCAACAAATTTTATGAGTATAGGAAGTCATCAGTGGCTCTTCTTGAGCTTTTGATCATTAAATACACATTTTCTAGAGGGGCAGAAGAGTGCAGCTATTTTGCAGGCTTGAACTCCTGTGACATTTCCTTTAACTTGTGCAATCTTTTGCTCAGTATTTGATAAGCCACAGCTTTTATCAGCTGTCAGCTGCAAGAACTTGCTGTGGGAGTTTCACAAATAAACCACTGTCCAGTGGTAACTGGGAGATGTGGAAGACTACGTGAGTCCCTGACTGCTCTCTCCTTTAGATTTCCTTGAGACTTAGACTGGTAGACTTTTGTATACAGAGAAAGCTAGAGGTGCTATGATCAACATTCTGTGAATGTGGGTTCCTGAAACAGCTGTTTATGTGAATAAACTGTTTGATAAGTTACCAGGGACAGTTTATGGGTGGTGTTTGTGCTCTCCACACATTGTGCTAAGTGCAGTTCAAACAGCCCTTGACTTCCAGCCAGCAGATGGGAAAGTCATTAGCCACCAGATTTGAAGAACAGTTGCTTTCTGTGTTTATAAATTCATGTACACGATCTGTATGTTGACAAATTATAAACTGAATGGGAAATGTCTCATGTCTTCTCAAGGTAACTTGTGCAAAGCATCACAGCAATCAGCATAGGGTTAATTCAGTGTGCTGCAGGTCTTTTGTCCTGCACAGGGCTGAGGGGGGGGGGGGTCAGGCCAGTGGGGAGACAACAGGAGCCATCTGGAACAAGAGGCCAGTTTGTGACTAGGACACAAAGTACATCCTCATAAAAGCACAGGCATTTCCCATGCTGAGACCAAAGTCAATAATTTTGTAGGTGTAAGAATAGCCCCCCAGGTATATAACCTCTAGTCTAATTCATGCATCTGTAGCACATAATTTGTGCTCTGCTCATACTTGGCAGAGTTGCTGCTGTAATAATTTCTCAGAAGTAAACTGTTGTGGACAATCTTTAGAAAGTGTCCTGATGTGTTATTGACACAAAGTTTGGCACTACCCTCCTTCCCCCCCCATCCTTATTGCCTGGATTCCTCAGCAAATAAACACATCATCAAATTAATCCTAGGATTAAGGGGTTTCTCTTAGGAATGGAATTGGCTCATTATGTTTAATTTATGGGTAAAGAGTCACCAGTAGTTTGTAGCATTTCCCTGTGCTGTAATAATGCACTCCACTTTCTGAACTGCTGTCCAGGGGCAGAAGCTGGTTAATGCAGACCCAATTTATGTCAAGGTACGTGCCAGGCTGACATGGTAGAGGTAAATCAGTTCAGGTAAGAATTACTTAATCAGTTGCCATTAGTTATTTACTTACTTTTTGTAACCATACTATTGCAAATACAAACTGAACTGGTTTTGTATTGAAAAAATTCCATGAGATGGGAGAATTTGCAAAGATTTAAATAGGTCATGGACCAGTAATTTCCAATGTGACTCAAAGGGTTTATTGTTCCACTATAGTTCCCTTCGTTTTACCCACAGATGTGACTCTGTCAGTCCTTTCCCTTTCAAGGATCTTCCGATCAGGGAATTATTTGAGAAATACCTGGAAGAATGGTCAGCTGTGACAAATACAGTTTGGAGACTCAAGTTTTAGATGTCTCAAAACTTGAGAGGTCATACATGATGTAACCTGGCTTTGACCCACCACCAAATAAAAAAAGTGGCATTTCATTCTGCTCAGCACAGTGACCACACAAAGCACCAGGCAGAAACAGCCTGGATTTTCTCAGACTTTTTTTTGCAGGCATTTTTGCACCTTCCTATCAAAATGGACTATGAGTACATGGCTGTAAATATGGTTTTACCTTTCTCAATCAACTAGAAAAGACCATTCTTCTGCTGGTCAGGGGTGTTACCTGTTTATTAAAGTGAAAGTCAGTCACAGAAAAAGCTATTCCTTTTTCCCTTGATATGCTGAGTTTTCTAGGAGTAGGAACCCACACCACCTTGGAAAATGTCACTGAGCTTTACATTCTGAGCATATACATATCAAAAGACATTGATGGGCATGACAGTCAAACAGAAAACCATCAAGAACTATAATATTACATAAACAGAGATGCAACCATAAAATTATTTTCTATTTATTAAAAACCATAAATGTGATTGTCAGAAAGTTTGATCCTGACACTTCACTGCTGGGGTCAGTGAGTATTTTTCTACTGGACAGATGATCAAGTCCTAAGTCAGAAGGACTTCTCCCTCTTTCCTCTCCCTTTCTCCCTCTCTGCAAATATACCTACATACATTCATCCATGCACCTACCTACAGGAAAGGGCTTAAGAACCCAATCTTTAGTCGTTGCCCCGGACTCTTGGTGAGATGGGGAAATTTTCTAACCACCTCTGTTTTTTAAAGCAGAAGCTTTGTGATGCACAGTGCTGCATGCCCCATTCTCCATTCAATCATGAGCTGTCATTTACCTCCAAAAAGTGAGTGCAAAATGCTACCAGCGTGAGAAACAAATTTCTGCACGATGTTCTAATGCATAAAGCATTGAAAAAGCAGGTCTGCTGTGTGGGCAGAATCAGGTCTCTACATGCTGTTCCTTTATGTGCCAAGTTTTTTTGCCGTATTTCTTAGGTAATTAAATTTGTTCATGGGAAACCTTTTTCCTTTTCCCTCCTGTCCCCTTTTTATAGTGCCTGTGCCCTGAAATCCTGTGCTGAGCAGACACAGGTATCAGGACCTCTGTGCCTCCCTTCCAAAGCACCAAACTGAGTCAAAGATCCAGAGAGTTGATATCTGTGTGAATTGACTTTCTGGTTTCATGCCAGCCCTCTAACACAGAGCAAAGGACTGTTTCTGTAGCTGGTGACAAGTGGTCTAAGGGCTTTGGGTTTGTACCTTCAGCACCTCTTCTTTAATGCATTTTGTGACCACAGGCTGACACATCACATCCAATTCTGTGAAAATGAACAGCTGAATGACTGACTACAGCAAAATTTGTAAATCAAAAGTATTTATTTATTTATTTATTTAATGAAAGAGTGCAACATAGGCATATTTCCAAACTAAACTTCTCACATGTGTATTTCTATCAAAACCTTTGGAGTTAGCATTACTTTTCTTATACAGCTTAAATAAACATGCCCTAAAAATATGAGAAGTTTCTGATTTGGACCTATTGCTAACTAGACCTAATTATCAATATCAACATCAACTTTTTTTTTTTTATTGTTTAAGTTATTAACTTTGGAAAAATACTGATTGTATTTCCTTCCTCATACATTTCCTCCCTCATACATTTCCTGCCAAACTTCCTGGTCCAAATAGAACTTTCTGATTTGTGTTGTTCTTTGAAGGAATGAGGCCATTTTCTGTAGATATTAGAAGTATAGGAAATTACCCAGATATTAGTCCCACATAGTGCTGAATATGTCAGCCATTATCCAGCAAAGCACTTAAGCACATATTTAACTTTCAGCACCTCAGGAGTCTCCTTCATATCCATGGGTTTACTCAAGAATTTTGGGGGTTTAAGGCAAGAATTCTGAGCATCCTGCTGAAGGAGGAGATCAGGATGTGAGGACCTAAGGGCAGGCTAAGAGTGAAGACCTGCTTATCTCCTGATCTTTGAGATACTTTGATATTTTATGAGGAAAAGAGGGAGAGCCATGACGTATAAACCTAAATAATTCACTTCTCATGATTAGCACTTGTGCAAGCGCTAATGGGAATTATTGCTGCTCCTGGGAGACGCTGCTACACACAAAAATGGCAACAAAGAGAAGCCTGTATTTGAATGGCATTGACTTGGAAATACAAAAGGAAAAACTGCAGCTCCGCTGAGCAGGGTGGGGTAAAGAATTGAAAAGAATTAAAAAAAGTCAACTTTTCTTGACGTGATATTCAACTATATTTTCCCCAGGAAAAATAAAATGTAATTTATACAGGCAGTCGAACAAATTGAAACCATATACAGAAAATTGAGTTATGTTTTTATGGAAAGAACAGAGCACATTTAACAAGCACTACCTAGAGCCAGCAGCCTTTCACTATATAACTTGCAGGGTGTTTTAGTTATGCTGGGGTCAGAAAGTCTGTTTCCAGCTTTAATCAGCTAATTCAAGATTTTATTCAGTCTGAAAAAAAATCTAATAAATCTTTTCTTCTTAGATGTCTTTTTATTTTCCAAATATATAATAGAAATAAAACACAATATATCCCTATATTTTTAAGATGCTAGGTTATATTTATGAAAATATCCCTGAGTACATTAAAAGAAAAAGATAAAACTACTTATTTTGGTAAAATGTGTGCTTGAATTTTAGTAGTTTGCAAATTCCTTACTCTTAACTACTGTTTTTAAGCCAAATTTTGTGTTGTATGCTAGCTTGGTTTGTATTACAAAGAGGTGGTTAAAAAGGATGGGAGCAATCTCTTAAAACCATGTGTAGCCAGAGGAGTTTCCCCCCAGTAGGCACTGAGCTGTACTCTGTCAGTTGTTATGGCCATTTTAATGTGTATTTTCAAATACTGGCTCGCTGACACCCAGAGTGAGGGAGACAGATATAGGTGACTTCTCTGGGTTTTTCCATGCTGTCTCTGCAAGGAAGTGACATGTTGCTGTAAGTGTGCCTGTTTGCTTATACAGAGAATGAATAAAGAGAGAAAACTGAATGGATTCTTTGTTTATATGGCAAATGCAATGGGAATTTATGATGGCAAATTCAGTTCACTTGAAGCAGGCACTGGATAAAATGCAGAAGCAGACTTTGACGTTAGGACTGAAACTGGAACCTGACAATATTCCCTTCCTGCGTTGCACTGGGAAGAAGATTCACTCTTAATTTTTGCCTTTGCTATGCCAAAGCATCTTGATTTGTTTGTTGGTTCTTGTGCAATAGGGCATTTTCAACCAGAAGAGTGGAGAATACAACGGGTTCAGAAGAGCCCTGTGCTGAAGATGCCCTCTGGACAAGCAGGATGATTGGTTTGAAATGTCCTCAGGCAGAGGGGACAATTGGAGCCTGCCTTTTCCATACCCTGGTCGAGGAGGCTCGTCAGATTTGTACTGGGGGATAGAGTGTGAGGCAAGGGAGGAGTAGTGGTGGGGTCATTTGCTCCCATTGGACACAAAATGAATAATTCTGCTAGTCCCTTTGAAGCAGAAGTGATGATACCTGTGTCCAGCAGTTACCCCTAGCTCAGGGGGTGCTTTTCTGCAGGTTTAAAAAGAGCAAAGATTACGGATGTGTTCTCAGGTATTCCTTTTTGCTCAGTTCTAGATGGTTCCCACCTCAAAGACTTCAATGTTTTGAATCTCATTTTGAGATGTCTAATACTTCCCTGGCATCACTTTGGGAATCCAGTCACCTAATACAGGGTTGTGAATGTGGCTTGGCCAAAACTTTACATTTATAATGCTTCATTAATGCAACTCATAAATCATTTTGTGGCTTTTGCTGAAATACACTGCTTTTTTCCTTTATACCTGGTGGTTCTCTGAGCTGGATCTTATTTAAGAGGAGCAGCACGGGCAGGATAACCTCTAAGAAATATTCAATCAAAGCAGCATTTGAGGGTAATGAAGTTTTCCAAGAGTATTTTATATAGTGTAATTAAGATACGTGTTTGCTCAGATGAGTCCCAAAGTATCCAGAAGGATGGCAAATCTTTTGGCTACTTTCTGCAGATCTGAATCTTCATCAGATGTTTGAGCCTTTATGCTGAAGACTCTACCCTTTTTAATACTCACTTTCTCAGCTTAGGTATGGATAGAGTACAGCAGTCCTTGCATTTTCAGAACAATAGCTGAAGTACACTTATCACTCTATTCCCCCTTCCTAAAAATAATGGGTTTGCTGTAACTCAACAGAGACTGGCCTCCCAGAAGCCACACAGCCATCATTATGTGTGTGTATACATCCCAAAACGATTCACAATCCCTTCCACCCCGTGACTGGATGGCAGCCATTTGGCTGGTGGTCATTCAAGCACAGGAGACAATGCAGCTTGTGGAAGCTGTATTTGAGACAGCAAAACTGCCTGAAACATCCAATTGTGGAACTTGACTATTCAATTATATTAACAAATTATAATGGTTACAGCTTGAGCTGATGGAAAATGAAACTTAGACCAAATTTTCCACCTTCTAAAATGAAACTGCACTCCTCCATGTTAGGTTTTCCTCTCTCTGTCCTTCATTCCTTCCCCTTTTACTTCTTCAGAAGCCTTATCTGACTCAGTTTTTGTGCCATTGAATGGCTGTACTGTTGAGCCTCACCTCCACAGATAAAAAGCTCTACCACCACAGAGGACACTTCTTTTCATTTTTCCTCTGTCTGAAGCAATTTTCCTCTGTGGGTTTATTCCCCACCTTTGGGACATGACCTAAAGTCCACCACACTTGAAAGAAATGAAGCCTGATTCAACATTAACTGCAAATCCTGCCTTGGCAAAGACAAAAAGTCAGCATGCAATAAAAATAGCAAGTTGCTTACCCTACAAACAAGAAAATGGCATTATTGACAGATTTTATTGTGATACTGTGACTAGTATGATTCTCATTGTCCATGCTCCTGAAAGGAAGGAGATAGATAAACTTTTGTTAGAAGAGATTTATTTATAGTCTTCCTGTTTGCTCAAAAAGTTTCAAAATTTGACCTCAATATGCCCTAAAGGCTTTAACCCAGGAAATGAAATGTCCTCATGCATATATTTTTAGATTTCATGGTTTTTAAGCTTCACTGTAGGACTTTTAGGGTTTTGCTCACAGTGTTTGAGTGCTTGAGGTTAGCAGCACTACAATGAATGACTAATAAAATCATGGGGTTTTATAATCAGCAAAATATAAGATTACATTCAAACTACAAGTCTGAGTGCAAAGGATAGAGAACAGATGTATTTCACATACTGCTTATTTCCTTCTCACAAACCATATCTGAAAATATTTCACAGAATATAAAAAAACCCAGAAGAAAATGTCACTCTGGCCCTATTTAAGTGACAGCCTGGGGAACTAGAAATTAAGAAGACGAGACATTTGAATTCCTCTAAGGTTAGAAATGTGATCAGCAATCAATGAGACATAAAAATAAAGAGAATATGGATGTAATGAAGTTATATGAGACAACATCTGAGAAGATGCTCCCATTCACAATGCCTGGACTCTATAAACAGATCAAGACCACAGAGCAGAGGTCAGAGAAGGTGACAGCTGCATCTGTGAGGAAAGCTGCAGGCACGCAGGGCAGCTGGTTTAAAAAAAGGGAAAACACAAAAATGTGATTGGCAATTTTTGCTCAATCATGGGATGTCTGCTTGTGACTGGGGTGATGTGTTCAGACAGTGGTGCTACTTAGGTAAGGGGAGTTTCATGACCATTTTGGTCTTGTGAGTGAACACATGAATTGAAATTGCTACAGCAGAGATCTGGTTACCATCAGCAGATCTGTATTCTGTAGGACACACCTGTCTTGAAGTCGATGTGTGACACGCTCTCTTTACCTCAAGGGAAATGTAAGAGACAATTCACAATCTCTAGTCTTCCTGAGGCAGGGGGAGAAGGTCTCCCTGCCTGCAGGAGCTGAGTATGGGCAGAGGAGCTGCGTTCCCAGGTAAAAGAACCATGGCAGGGGGTCAACAGACTGCACAGCAACCAGAAAGGGATGGATCAGATCTTCTCAGAGATGCTGCAGAGACAATAACCTGAGCCCCCAGGGACAGGCAGTCTGCCCATCACATTGGGAAATGGAGACTCCCATGATGGTGAAGGCTAAAAGCTGATGATTTCTGGCCTCAGCAGGATAACCTCTGTCCACTTGCAGATCTGCAGTATGTTCAGTGCCATAACTTCAGGTGAGGGACCAGGAGAGCTCTTTCCAACAGAGCATCCAAGTCTGGTGGAGGAAGGAGGAAGCAGCAAGTGACAGCAGGAGGCAAGTCCCTGCTTTGGGGGATGGAGGGCCCATGTGATGACCAGATCTGCTGCCTGGGGACATTTGCTTTGCTGCTGGGAGTTCAGATCTGGGACATTGCAGAGAGGCTGCCTAGGCTTGAGTGGCCCTTGGGTTATTATTTCCTGCTGCTCTTCCAAATGAGCACTGATGGTGCTGCCAGAGGAGATCTCGACTGCTTCAAGTGTGGCTGCAAGGCCAACCATCTGGGAGGCAGATTTGCAGAAAGGGACCTTGGTAAGAGCTGCATTAGGAATATCATTGCCAGCAGGTGGAGAAAGGTGATCCTTCGTCTCTGCTCAGCACTAGTGAGACACATGTGGTATCCAGAGCCCCGAGCTGTGCTCCCCAGTAAAGGGAGACATGGGCATTCTGGAGGGGCTTCAGTAAAGACGAGCACAAATCAGTAGGGCTTGGGACATCAGACATTCAAGGAGAGGCTGAGCGAGTTGGATTTTTTCATCTCAAAGAAGAGAAAGGAGATCGTATCAATGTGTATAAATACCTTAGGAAATGATGCAAAGAACATGGAAGCAGGGTGTTTTCAGTGTGCACACAGAAAGGAAGAGAGACCATGGGAACAAATGGAAATGCAGGAAATTCCATTTAATTGAAATAAAATTTGGGGGTATTTGTAGATTGTGAGAGGGGCTGAACACTGGGAAAGGTTGCCCAGAGATGTTGTGGAGTCTCTGCCTTGGAGAAATTCAAGATCAGACTGGACATGGCCCCAAGAAATCTGATTTAGCTGATCCTGTTTTCAGCAGGTTGGACTAGATGATCTCCAAAGTCCTTTCCCATCTCAGCTATTCTGCGAGTTCCAGCCCTTGAAAATGACATTGATGAGGGCAGACAAAGATTTGTTCCTTTTTTACTGTCCAAGGCAGGAAAATTTAGCATAGTCTGTAGTCAGCTAATGGCAGTTCTTCCACACCTATGTATGCAAATAAGAGTTTTCTGGGGCAGATTTTTCTTTTTTTAATTGGAGAATGTGATAAAACACTTCTTCAATACATCACCTGACCATTGTGCTGAAAGAAATTGATGGCAAAATTAGATATTTATAGACAGCAAAGGGAGGAAAAAGTCTTCTGAGCCTCATGGGGTGATGGAGATGGTGCTTTGTTCTTAATGGTTTGGTTTGGTTTGGTTTGGTTTTCTAAATTGGAATTCAGGCCAAGTGTTGCAATGCAGCATAGCTTTAGAATTATCCATGTTACTGTGTCACTAGTGTGAGAGGCCCTGCAAAGTGTCTGCTTTCTTTCTGTCCTGTGAAATCTGCAGGATTTCAAGAAAGCCTTGAAAATCCTCCATTTGGTTGTGCTCCTTTTCCAACACATCCATTTTAACAGGACAAAGTGATTAGAGGAGCATTTAACAGTCCTGATCCCCAGTATGATGGCACTAACTGTGTCTCACCACAAGTTTATTTTTATGTTTTACACAATGGGCTACAGCTCGGCTGCAAATATTTTACACCAGCATTTCTCTTGGGTTTCTCATGAATGAGCTGATGTACATGAACTACAGTGTGTCTTTTTGAGGCAAACACATTTTGTCAATTTTCAGCTGACATATTGTCTCCTTCCTGTACAGAGCACTGTCTCATGAAATCTGAAGTGCTGTTGCCTATTGATACTGACACATGCCATGAGAAAGGATCTGTGGATGGACAAGTCATATGGATGTGGTGGCTACGGGGAAAAAATGTAAAGGTCTTAGCAGTCTATTTAATTCAGTTAGTGAGGTCGAGCTGAGAAAACAAAATGCTCCAATGGAGTAGCCTCATACTGTGCATAGAGCATGTTTCAAAATGCTGATACTAGAAACAGACCTGTGCTTGATGAACTCCAGATGATTCCACTGATGTTAACACAGAGAAAAAACCCAGCATCCTCCCTCCTCCATCTTCCTCTCCTGCCAGAGGTAATCCAGAGATTCTTGCCCTGTTAAAGTCATTATGACATATTTTGGAACTAGCAAACACAAAAATTATTCATCCCTTCTTTCCTATGATGTTTAAAAATGTATTTTGCAGTAGCTCTAAGTACAAGGCAGATAGAAAACTTTCAGCAATTTATACAAATAAATATCGTAGGAAAAATCTTTGAAGTGGGAGATCATAAGTGAACACATCTGCTTAACAGACCTGAAAGCACAAGGGTTTGATACCTTTCCCTTCTGTTCTACTAAACAGAATTAAAAAGAAAGATGTGCTTTGTTTTAAGGTTTTACTCATCAACTTTTTGTAGTTTTGTAGTTTAACACTTGTGTTACAAGGAATGATTAGATAAAGAAATGCCTAATTTTTCTTAGTAGCAGAAATATTCTGGTTCTTATTCATTGGCATAGCATAAATGCTATCTTTGATAGCAAGAGTCTCTTTTACTCCTGACTAAATAAAGCCTTCAGAAGATAATGTTTAAAAAAAGATCTTTGGTCCTTAAATTTCAGCAATGACAAAAATTTTTGAAGGTATTACAGTTTAAACAGTTCAATATAATATCCAAGAATCTGACCTTGCTTTACAAAGGGTCTTCTCTTGATCAAAAGGATGGAGCACATGAATTAAGAAGTCTTTTCCATCTTAAAATACTAGGATTCTGAGACTCATTCTATTCATAGCACAGCCTGAAACCTTTCTCGTTATTATCCAGTCAGTAATGCTGAAAAAAACATCCTTAAGCCTAATGATCTTGCTCAAATATTTTCTGAGCAGAGGAGAGGATGAAATAGACAAAATCAAAGAAAACTCAGACTTCAGCAAAGAGTTTCCCCATAGGGGAAATGAAAGAACTGGTTTATAATAACTTTTCCTCCTTTTTTTTTTTTTGATACGAATGTGTCTTTTCTTCAGACAACATCTAAATGCCAGACTGTTGCAGGGTCTCATGCGTTACTGCCTGTGCAGGACACTGTGTCACTTTCCCACTGGAGGATGTCCCTTCCAAACTGATAATGGCCATGACCAAGCAGAGACATTTCTGTGCAGGGAAATGGGTGGCCCCCCCTTATCCCCTGCATGTTGGGTTGAATATGGAAGGGTGGGGGGGTACCTTGGCTTTAGGAGTGCCACACTTAGATAATGAAAAGCTTAATAAGTGTCAGATCAGTAGGACAAGCTTTACCCAGGGACAAAAGTCTTCAAACATTTAAAATTTCCTTACCATAAAAGATAGCACAGAGTCAAAACTGAAACTACAAGCAGATTTTAAGTAACCTTAATCCACTAAAGATAATGGTATGTTTTAGTTGTTCCAGCAGCTTGAACTTGGCTGCCTCTTGTAATTGATGTAAAATTTGACATGTGGTGGAGGCTGCTGGTGCTACATTTTCCTTACCAGAATCAATGATGGCAACTGCTCCAGGCACTTCTGGAGTCCAAAATGGAATATCTGCAAAACAGAACAATTCAAGCAATTGCTCTTTTTGAAATTCTGGTGCTTGGTTTTGGACACCACATAATATTTCATTTCCTTGCCTTTTCCTTCCCTTTCTCAAGTCTTTCACAGGAAATATTTCTAGTATATATCCTGATTAGATTACATATTTAGCTTTAAGCTGCCTTTGTTTTGGTGACAGCCTGTTTAAAACACTGCTGTATAATGTTACAAAATATTCATCATGAGAAATATGGAAGTTGAACATTTTAAAAGATTTGTAATATGCATTTTGGACTCTATATGTTTAAAAATAATTGACCCAGGAATTAAGTTACCAGGATCTTTCCAAGATTGTGTAAGATTTAAGGAACCCTGTCATACTGTTAAATTCCTATTATCTTCTAATACCCTCCAAACCTTGTAGGTTTTTACCAAACATATTAATAAGAGGTCTTTTTATTCTGGCCTTAAATATTAAGCATTTATAATGAGTATGTATAAAGGGAAATGTACTTTAAATGTTTTTCTTGATGGTACATTCTTTGCCTACATGTTGCTTTCCATTGCCTCATTATATTGGCTTTCAAGGTCTCTGCATTTCCTATTTTTACAGGCTCTTATTTTAGATGGAAACTGATGTAAAGCAAATTCTGTCAAAAACTTTTTCTTCTGCCCACTAATACTCTCATTCTATAAAAATAGAGGTCAATCTTAAATAATAAAAGATGTTTCCTCTTTGGGTTATAAAAAGATGAAAAAGATACATATTTTTATTCTGTCTGGGCAGATGAGAGAAGAGAAACACTGTGACACAATGTGTTTTGCAACCCTGTCACAAATACCATGCAGGATTTATGTAGGAATTTCAATAAAATCTATAATTAATATTTAGGTGTTTGGAAATCTTTTAGTTAGAACAAGAATAAGACTAAGAGCTGCACCAGATTTCTGTTTATTATTGTTACTATCCTCTGGATAATCTCAGCTTCAGCCTTCTTGATCTGTGGTAGCCAAAACTGAAAACAGTGAATGTTACTCTATTTCCTTAAGACACAAAGGAATAAACTATTGATATATCCATGAAGAACCAGTGTTGTACCATGTATGTAACTTTGATGCAGAAACCAGTGGAATTCAGTGTGCTTCTATTAGGTATAATGGTTGTTTCCTTTGTAGTGGACTCAATTGTTCCTGAATTTTTGCATAGTCTCCAACTTTCTTCAATTTTGAATTTGAAATGACAGTGTAATGGCCTGAAAAGAAAAAAAAAAAAAGGTAGTGGTAAATTGGAAACTGAAGTTGTTTTGGAAATTGAGAAATGCAATTCAGAAAGTTCTAAGTCCAAGAAGGATACATTCTCCTCTCTTTATTTAAAAGAGTTACGGTTAAGAAACTTGCGCTAAGTATGTCAGGCACTTGTCCAATTCTCTGCTCCAATAAACATTTATTTATATAATGTGAAAGAGCTGCAGGCAGGGGAAATAAGAATCCCTCTTTACAGTAAGCATGGTCTTGGTGGTAGAATGTCCACTTCAAAGAGCTCCCTGACTGAAATCACGTAAGCTTTGATTGGATGTACCAAGGGTGAAATGACTCATTTGACAGCTCTCCTGCCTATTGTGAATTTCATCCTGTACCCCAGAAATGGCTTCTAATAAAAAGTTAATTTATTTAACTATACATTACCAACAAAGTTTAATTTTCAGTAAATCTACAGTTCATTGTAAAGAAACCCAAAGCAGTGACAGAAGTGTTCCTGATGAACTGTTTGGATGGAGTGGAGGTGTAAATGGAATTGGTAAGCATTCAGAAGATCAGGCAAGTTTGTTAACCTCTTTGAACAGTGACAGAGGACCACAGGATCATAGAATATAGAGTGGTTTGGGTTGGAAAGGACCTCCAAAGGAAAGGAACTCTGCCTTGGGCAGGGACACCTTCCACTAGAGCAGGTTGTTCAAAGCCCCATCCAATCTGACTGTCTTCCTTATAGCCAGTGTAAATCTACCCTCTGTTGGTACAAAACCATTGCCCCTTGTCTTGTCACTGCAGATCCTGGTGAAAGGGTTTCCTCCTTCTTACTCATAAACCCCTTATAAATTGAAAGGGCAGAATAAGGTCTCCCTGGAGTCTCCTCCAGACTGAACAACCCCAGCTCTCTCAGCCTGTCTTCACAGGGCAGCTGTTCCAGCCCTCTGACTGTTCTCATGGCCCTCCTCTGCACCCATTCCTACAGATCCACGTGTTTCTTATACTGGGGATCCCAAGAAGTGGAGACAATACTTAACATGGGGTCTCATGAAAGCAGAGTAGAAGAGAATCACCTCCCTCCTGTGGCCTCCTGGCCTCACTTCTTTCTGTGCAGCCCAGGATATGAAAAGCTTTAGTGTAAAAGGTCATGGTAAGCAGGGATTTTACAGGATTTCAGTGCTTCCACTTACAACAGGAACAACAAATCTCTGAGACCACTATATTATAAGAATTAAAAAAAATAATCAAGGGCCTGTGCAAAAATGGTCCTGATCACATTTGTTGTGGCTTACAGCTGAGTGGACAGGTTAGATGCAAATAATCTTACTCATATTTAGCTACCTACATGTCAGGTTGATTTTTAGTTTTATAAGGATTTGACTATCTTTATGTTACTAGCCAGCAAATAACTAGCTTGTAAGTAAATGAAGCACTGTGACAGTGCTCAACCTAGCAAAAACATCAGCAAACAGAAAAATGGAGTCAATGGAAACAAATCAGCACTGGAAACAAAGCTTAGAGGTATCATGGAAAGTCTCAGCTGCCAGGGAATGATGAAGTTCTAACTAAAATCCTACTTCTATAAGCATGAAAGAAATAGGAAAGCAGGACTGGTGCCTGTACAAAGTCAATGAGGGAGAAAGACAGGAAAGTGAAGGAAAATACAAAAAAGATAAGTCAGCAACGTGCCATTAACTGGAAACTTACCTAAAAGGCTGGGAAAGATACTCACATAGGACATCAGTTTTGGGTGTCTAGATCTATATATATCTATAATGCAGTTAAAGGGAATTTCCAATTTTCAAATCTAGGCTTGAAAGTTCTAGTGACTTTTCAAATTTGCCCCTCGTTGTGGCTGCAGCAAAGGGGGATCTACAGGCACAGTCATCTAATACCCTGTGGGTTTGGCATCAGGTAAGCAGCAGCTCTGCAAGGAATGGTCTCAGGTGGCTGTAAGGTCCCTCCTCTTCATTGCACATGGATCTAACATCAAGCCATTTGAACAACATACACCTAGTATGATTATAGAGGAATTCTGGCCTCACATCCATGAATGAGAAGGTGAAAAAGGATTTATCATTGCTGAGAAATCCAAAATCCACACATAACCTTGAGCATATTAAAAACACTTGGCAAGGGGTAGGATTGAACACATGAGGTGTCATTCCAGACAACATGACATTAAAAGTAAGCCCCAATAAAAGATCGAGACAATACAAAATAGAAATTAATACCGACATAATGGCATGGATAATAAATCCAAAATGCAAGGGTTCAAACCACAAGAACAAGGAAGGGAAGCAGGGGACCTGAAATGCAGGCATATTTGTCATGGTGTACATTATGTGGAAATCGATGTGCAGAAAGGCAGAAAGAAAAATTGCCTATTTTTAGGCAATAAAGCATAATGTGTAGGAAAGAGAATCCCTTTGTCCTCTAAAGTCATGCCATCTCAAGAGGGAAAAACTAAGTAACAGTCATCAAGGCTGTAAGGATTTCTAATAAAGGGAAGGATAACTTCAGTGTAACTTGAGAAGACAAGGAGGATGAAGTTTTGCAGAAGAATGCCAATGATTCCATTTCTGTGTTTGTAACTACACTGTTAGACCAATAACTAAATTCAATTGCCACTTATTTACGGAGCCAGATGCAATTTAATGCCAAGAACACCAGTAAACAGTGACATTAGACTGGAGAAGTGAGGCCAAGCGTTCATCTACAATAAACTAATTCAGGAGCCAGTGGACAAATACAGACCCCTGGTAAGAAGCCCATGAACCAACGGAGAAGGAAACCAAGGAAATGGTGCACTCAGAGGCAAGATGAAGCTAGAAATAGTTCCTCACAGAGCCTGCAAAACTACAAGAGCACAGAATGTCTTAAATGTTGCAGCTAAGAAAGGAGAATGTAGCTGCTACAAAAAAGGTATCATTTCAAAACTTAGAATTTTCAGCACACCTGCCTGGAACTGGTGAGGAATCCTTAAAGAAAATTGTCAAGTGCTCAAACCCCAGAAAAAAAAGAAATCTTTATCATGGCTAAAATGCTACTATCCTGCAAATTGATTAGAGTGAAAGGGTTAGAGTGAAAGGGTGACTTTCAATAGCAAATTAAGAAAAATACTCATCGAAAGCTAGCAGGCCAAAGCTGTTGCTTGTAGATGTGCTCAGAGAATGCATCTAAAATAACTGCACAATTTGAGTTGCAGTCTTATCTCAGAGTCATTAGGAAATGGCTATAAAAAAGCTCTACCAAGTGTACCTGAACAGTTACAAGGTGTGTTCTTGAAACTTCTGTGCTGTGAGGAAAGAATAAAAGTTACTCAGGAACAGGCACTTATGGTGGAAATACAGCACAGGGCAAACTTTCCAGGACATGGAGAATGCAATGGATCATGAGATAATGTTATCAACACTTTGTAATGTCTCTGCAAGACTGAAAACCACAGCAGAATAGTGGCAGCCAGCCAGAGGGCCTCAAAAAAAGCACCCAGAGGAGTCTTGGATACCACTCAGCTTGTGCAGGAGAAATACCAAAAGGAATGTATATTAAGAACTACCTGGGTCCCACCAAACACCGAAGACATGCATAATGAGTGACTCCCACTGATTCCATCACAGACATAAAGCACTTTGAAGACTATGGTTGGAAGGACAGTGAATGTAAATCACATGCAGTGTCAATATAGTTCACACCATCAACATTCCAGTAACTTGTAGTCCCAGCAGTTTATCAAAGGCACATGAAAAAAAGAAAAATCTGGATTTAAAAGGCAATAAAAGAAACTGTAAGAGCCTGCACATATATCAAGAAGTCTCAGTCTGCAGGAGGCAGCTGGAAGTCAACCTTAATGTTGTTGGATTAATAGCTGAAGTTGTAACCCTGTCGTAAATAAAGCTTTTATTTAGGCTTTCAATCATTAGTCTTTATGTATTATTCATCCAGGGGCAGGGAGGTTTGTTTGTTTTTTGGTGTTTTTTTGTAAGCCATATTTTCAGACTTGAGAAATTTTCCAGAACCTGCTCCAGGCTATTCTATTGATATTTCCAGTTCCTCAGAGGTTGTAAGAAGAGATTAACTGTTGGACAATATCCACATGAGAGACCATGAACACTAGAAGTTGACAGGTCTGCAGCATAATAATCTGTGGAAATGTCATCTGAAAAGCTGAGATAATGTCTGAAATTTGCCAATGGGCAAGAATAGTGTATCTGGGGATGTAAAAAAGATAGGCTTGAGCTTGATTATAAGAATTCAAGAAAGATGGAATTGAATCTGAATAGAGAGACTTGTGGCTCTTTGGATTAAGTCTGACAGGAGATAAGCACTTGCTGACCTTCAGTCCCTCAGTGTTCTTCTGCCCAGACTTCTGGTGCACTTGAGCATTTGTTTCGTGACCTTCAGCCCCAGCAAAGCAAAGAGGTTTAGAAATACTTGAATTGGATCTGTTGTTATGATGATCTTTTCATGAATAATTTTTTGGCAAGGTTAGTGTAAATTTGGATGCTATTCATGAACTGTTAGCATTGCAAGGTACTGAGGAAAAAGCACTGATTCTATGAGAAGAGCAAATGGCAACGTGCTATCAAGGGTAGGTTCTTTTCTGCCAGACAGTATTTTATTATATTCTTGCAAGTCAAGAACTGCAGAAAGCTGTTAAGGAAAACATTATGTTGAATTTCTGTTCCTTGTAGTCTATCGTAGATAGGTGTGGTTAGAAGATAATTGACACATGCAGGTTATTAGCTATGCTTGCTTTGGTTTTGGGGCACTGAGTCCCCAGAAGCACCAGAGCAGCTCTGTGTCCAGCCAAACAAAGGCCACACAGCTCTGGCAGGAATTAGAAGCAATGTGACATCAAGAGGCACCTAACCAGTCTTGCTAATCTACAGCTTTCTTGAACTAAATATGAAATGGGATGAAGTAGACCAATTGAGGGCTTTTCAGACTGGTGAGGCACAGGACAGATAATATTTTATGTCTCTGTATGTGCTTTAACATAATATTTACTATTTTGTGATTGTATATCATTGATTCCAGTATGCTTTGTGGTTTGTCATAACTCCTGAGCTCTATTTCTGAAGGGTTGCTACCTAACCAATTCTCTTCCTCTTGCATTTGCACAGATGACATTTTCTTTTCCCTAAATGGAATACTTTGCTCATATCCTTATTACTTTCTGCAAGCAGAGGTTTCCTCTGTTCCCAGTGCCAACATTTGTGTCTTCCAACTCTGCCTATGTATTAGGAGAATTTTTGGCTCATCTGAAAAGCAGTACCTTCAGGATTGCTGGGCACTCAGTCACTCTTATATGGCTATGTGCAGAATAACATACCTTGCAGCTCAAGATATTCAGAGGGTTTGAATCCCTTTTTAATTTTTTCTACATTAATTTAAGCAGATTGTACTTTTTTCTCTCTTTTGCACTTATGTATCTGAAAAAGAATCTGAAGCAGAACAAGAAATGAAATGTTTTCATTGCTGTTTTAAGGATGCATTCGGTTATGTGCCAGATAAATGAGGTTTCTAGTGGGAACTACTCCTGCCCACCCTCCTCAGGGGACTTGGTAAGTTTCTCTTCTAGGAGAACACAGGGTGCACAAAAGTTTGAATAAGATGGGTTAAATACCTTATTCTCCAGACAGTTATGTGTTTCCAGGAAAATCTTTCCATTACTTGCAAGCAGTTTGGGTCTGCCCACAGTTGCTGGAAGATCCTCCTGTGCCTCTTAGTCTTCCAGGTTACACTCTCTGAGTCTCCTGCTTCTCTTCCTACCATCATTCTAAAATATTCCCCAGGCTCAGTGTGGTCATTTTTCTTCTCCTTTCTGTGACCTCTTTGTGATCCAGTGTGTTTAGGTGGGCTAAGACAAACAGGTTTGTGTCCCTTCCTGCTTGTCACATCCTCTGTAATGCTGTGTACAATACACTGCACACAGAGCAAACTGTGGTCAAAGAAACCCACCCCCAGCATTTCTCACCCAGAGCCTGATATAAAGTCCATGTCTTGAGCACTGCATTTGAGTGACTCAGAAGCTGGTGGGTTATTTCTCATCCAATCAATAAATTTGGCTCAGAGAGCACAGGTAGCAAGGTGGCCCATCCTCTGTCTGACTTACCTGATTCTGGAGGAAGAACACTTCAAGGAAATATTCCACCCTCCAGAGGCCTGGCAAATTTTGTCTATGTTGTGTATGTTGTCAGGGCTGCCAGACAGGCAAAATGAATCCGAAAATGTTTGGCTCATCAGTGCCACCACATCACAGATACAGTTTCACAGTTCTGAAAGACCGAATGGCACACACAAAAGATGCTAAGGACTTTTTCAATTAATTTTCTGACACTTCAACAAATCCCAAAATTTATAGTGTTGTTTTTCCAGGATCTTGGTGATGTTCTTATAGTCTATACAGAAAGGGAAAAAAAAAAAGTAATTTCTTTTTTTCTCTAGAACCATTTAAGAGTTAATCACCAATGCACAAAGTTGCTGTTGAGGTGAGCAAAGTGTGACTGCAGCACTTCTCACAGGGAACAAGTTAAGACTTTCAAAAGGTGTTGTCATTCAGTGAATTTCCTCCAAATATAAAATTTAATCTTTTAAAATTATATGTCCAATATTGAGTACATAAGTAACAGTTTTCTGGTGTATTTGTTGTTACTTGTAAGAGAAACATTTTATATAATCTCTCACAGTAATTTGTATGTATTGTGCATTGAGTGCTGGCATTGAAGGGATGAAGTATTTTGAGAATATATATATTTCTTACGTTGGCTTGCTCAATTATCTTTGTTCTTCAGGGCTGACACAGGTCACTGTAAAATGTTTTAGAGTGATGTACATTACAGAAAAATATCAATTGTCATAAAAATTTTGTGGGTCGATGCTTGAAGTCTTTAGCAAAAGCTAGGGGGGAAATATTTTCAGGTCACTGGATGCAGTCAATGATGCTGAGTCTCATTTCAAGTGACTGAGACATTACTTGTAAATCCTGGAGCAGAAGCTATTATTCTATTCAATCTAAGTAAGTTTATTAATGGACTATACCAGTTTTTGAGTGCACAGAGAATAGAAGTATCTATTTGGAGAGATTTGTGTAGCTAATGATATGTTTGATGCTCATCTCAAAGTTTTGGCTTCCAGTCCTGTGTTTCAGACTTCAATTTTTAAGGCTGGTTAAAAAAAAAAAAAGAACAGCAAGTGTTTTCAAGGACAAAGAAAAGTTTCTGTTCAGGTGACTTTCAACACTTAAAGTCTTCCTCTTGCTAGCAGAATTGTTCTTTTTCAATTCTACTACTTAATTATACTTGTAATTGTTCCACACTGTCAGGACCCTGTAGGTGCTAGTGGTCCTGAGCAGTCTCATCTGGCCCCCACCCATTCCCCATCCATGGGCACAGGACTGCTCTCCCCTGGGGACCCTTCCCTGCTCCTGGGGCTCAGCCTGAGGGAGCACAGGAGGAGGAGATGTTAATTTTGGTTGTAAACCAAACAAATATTCACCCACTCATTACACTTATGGGCTGTTTGAATCTTCATACCTGTCTCTGTAAAGAAAGGATTTTGTAAGCTGAATGTTTTCATATATAAACTACAGAGTAGATTGATAAGAAAAATGCAGCTTTGAAATTGCTTAGGAGGTGGAAAGTAATACTTCAGAAAATGAGTGCTTTACAGGTCCTATATTCAAATTATTTCTCTGAGACCGTAGTCTGATCATTTTCAAGAGAATTTGAAAGTAAATATTATTTGATATTTGCTCTTCAAACAAGCAAATAAACAAACAAACAAACCTCTTCTTTGGCTAGGTGACAATGTTCCATTTTATAAAACCTTTTGAATACTTACAGAGGTTTCATTTAATCATCCAGCACCATCATTTTTACTAGCAAGATACTAGAAATATTATTTTCTATTAAACTTAAAAAACCCTGTCATTGTTTTCAGAGACAATTTGTGGTGCAATTCTGTATTGAAGTCACTCTTTAAAGTGTTGTTACTCTTTAGAGAGAAAAGCAGAATATTTTATTTATTATAGTTGCTTGCAAGCCTGGAAGCAGCTGAAGCCCTGATGTCCCAGTGCCCACTGAAGAGAGCCTGAGCACTCCACAACTGATAGCCCTAAAACACTGCATGTGCCAGGGAGGCCAAATATAGGAGCAGGGAATCTCAATTGCATCCTTCAGAATCTGCCTGCGTTTGGATCTGTTTCTAGATACCTTTGGAAAGCAGGAGTGCATAGGATGTTGTGCTTTTAGGGGAGGAATGTTTAATAGGTAGACAAAGAGTTTTGCTTTTATGTCTGTTCACAGTCTCACTATTTTTTGTTTTAAGGACTTATACTAATCCTTTCATTGTTCATCCAGAAGCTACTCTTTGATTTGAAATCCATCCTGTCCAGAGCAGACCCTTGCAGAGTGTGGATCCTGGCATGCAGCACGGATCTGTATAGCCCTGTAGACTTCTACTGGTTGGATTCAGTACTGGCACAACCCAGACCATCCTTTGAACCCTCCCTGAAGCCACACTGCCAAGGCTTTCATTGCAGGCAATGTAATAAATCCCACAATATATTGACAGCTGCAAGAGAATTATAGTTTTTTGGGGTTTTTTTTGGGAATTCTGAAAATTTTGAGATAGGCTCAAAGTATTTTTACACCTACAGAATACAATATTTCTCATCAGAGGATCTCAGTGTGACTTGAAGACACTAATTGAACATGGGTGTATCTGAAAAAAGCTTAAATGAGTTTAAACATAACACAGTTAAATTTTTGACTTGACTTAGTGTTGTTATAGAATATCAGACTTGTTTCACAGAATGTATTTTTCATTAAATGTATTGCCCAGTATTGATAATATTTTCATAAACTAATACCTGCCATGTTAATTATTTCTCTGGATATATAGAACCACCTTTTAGGAAACAATGTCTGATGTGGGAGAGCACAGGCTTCAAAAGATATAATTGAATATGCTTTATTGAAACTGAGCAAGTGATATTTGACAAACACACAGCATGACCTTTGATCCAGAGGGATTTCAGGCAGCTGGAAATCTCGTTTATTGCATAATGACTGCTTGAAAATGTTACTTGAATTTAGTCTTTAAGTACCTGCAGAAGCTTATATGATACTAGAATGCAATGATAAATATCTGTTACATAAAAATAATACATATATTATGTTTTATATATATTTAATCTAAAAGAGGACTACATACACTGCAGTGACAGCACTAGATGAGTGTGACAGCTTCCTGGTAGAGTGGAATAATTTGCATTGAACTTCATAATAAAATGGGTCACTGAAAGCCTGTATTTAGATGCATTGCAAGGAAGATATGTAACACAATCACATTTTAGAAACAGCTGGGGTGAAATTGCTTTCAGAGAACTTCAGAAACCCAGAGTTTAGATGTTTCAGACTCAGCTAGTTACCTGTAGTTCCCTTTGTAGTAGTCAATAGGTAGAAACACAACGGGGCTGTCAGAGAGACTTGCTTTTATATGTCCAGTTTAGAATAAAATGAAGCAAAGTCTGCTTCTCTTAAAAATCAGAGTGGAAGGGGTGCTTTTGGTGAGCAGCTGGGAGTTTTGATCCTAACTCTGAAATGATTCACTAGGACGTATGATAGGATTTCTGACTCCCTTGCTTTCAAAAGTAAGCTCTTATCTTATTTAAATAGTTTATGCATATGAAGAAATGACTTTTTTCTTAGTTCATCAAGTTCAGCTGTTTGGGGTTTGGTTTTATTCGTGCATTTCTATTTAAAAGTTAAAGTTCATACTACATGTAAAATTTTGCAAATGGTTTCTTTTACTGTAGTACCAAATGTCATCACCCATGTCTTGCACTTCAGCAATTGGCTGGATATTTGGCAACAAGATAAAACATATCTACAAATATTTACAAAATATACTGTATAAATTAGACAGGAGCTATGGGGAATATGGGACACTTTTTCAAGATTTTGGTGCAGGCTTGAGAAGATACATATTTGGCAAGCTTCAGAGTAATGTGAAAAGAGGAAATCATGCAAAGCTATCTTGTTCCTTCCCTTTTCCAGTTTCATACAATCCAGGAGACAAGGCTCCTGCTACCAACTGAAAGTACCATTATATGAAATTTAGTTAGTGTTCCGTTTTAAATAAACTTGTAGCTTTGCAGGATGGATTTTTCTTTCATTTTTTTTCCATTTTATGCAAGTAATATTTGCATGTGATCTTCTAAACTGAGCAAAGCTTTAATTTATACAGTCAGTTTGGAGAGCAGAACACTCTGTTTACATCAAACAGAACACATTCACATAAGACTAGAAAATTAGATACTGCACAGCAGCTCACTGTCAACAGCCTAGTTCCAAAATATCTGTCAGAAATTGCCTTTGGATATGTGGATTTTTCTCAGGTATTATACATCTGTGCAAAAAACTCCTTCACTGGACTCTTCTGTCCTAGACTTGTTTTCTCCTTGCTCCAGGCATATGTAACAGAGAGTGCTTGATACAATAAATTTGCATGACACATCAAACTTAAATGGCACATTAAAATAAATCTCACTAGATTTGAACACTACAGTTCCATGTAATTTACACACACACACATACACACATTTATATAAATGTGCATATGTGTGTGGAGTTAGGCAACTCAAGCTTCATAATACAGATAGTACTATTTTCTGCATAATTTCATTAGTAACTATGTGTTCAATCACCATCTTTTGAGCAACCAGTAAGGAAAAATTTTTGGTACACTGATCACAATTGCATTTTTCTGGAATAAAAAAAATAACTAAGACATGGGGAAGGTATATGAAAAGTCAAAAGATTTATTTTACTTAATGTCAATTTGACTATAATAGTAGTGAATTTTCTCAGGAAGAAACTTACATTTTTTATATTCCATGTTCGTTTAGAGTTCTTCACATTACCTTTAGCTTTGATTATCCCAAATTGTTATATCCCATGTGTGCTTTTGCCTCCCTGTTGCTCATTTATTTTCCCTAAAGTTAGATAATGAACATAAAATTAATTCCAAAATGGACTGAAACCATTAACAGCCTTATTGGGCTTTTGTATTAAAAAGAAAAAGCTTTAAAATATATTTTAACACAGAGAGCAATACAATAATGAATTTCAATGTGCATAACTTCCTTATTCAAAATACTTCTAAGAAATCACTTCTGAAAGCCTTTACTGTTGTGAAGTCATAACAATCTGCATTGATCAACAGCTAAAAGTCAGTGCAAACTGAGAAATCCATGATTAAGGTTATATAAGGAAGGTCCTTTTGTTCGTGCATGTGAGTATCCTTTTTGTCTAGGAACACTGGGAATTCTGAAAGCACTGCAAATCTTAATTCTATGATTTCTTGCTTTTCCCATTTTTTTCTCTCAAAAATCATATATTGAAATGCTTATCTGTGTTCATTTCTCCTAGTGAATCCTCTAAGACTGTAAACTTTTCCTAAAGGTCCAATACCTTTCCGTCTACCCCATAAATTACAACTCCATTGTAATGAGTTAGTGTTATAACAAAGACTCACTGGCAATGCAGTGTATTTTAATAGACAAATTACTCTAAATTAAGCTCTAACCATCTGTTCCATTCTCATTTATGACTCTAAAATGAACATATTTTAAAATTATATCATTTAAAAATAATGTAAATGATTGAAGTCTGCAGTAAGGCTTCTGCATATTTGTTCATTCAGAGAAGCATATTTATGGTAATAGTGATGTTTCTTCCTTGCTCCAGGCATGTATGAAGGAGAAAGTGGTTAATGCTTGATACAATAAATTTGCAGTTATTATGACGCATTAAGTATGTCAAAAAAGATATTTTACTCCTAGAGAGTTACACTGAATGTAAATCTCTGTATTGGAGCATCCTGATGGGATACCTGGAGGCAAAGCTTTAGCTAATTCTACAACTTGTAGGGGGTTAAGGATATCAAAGACATTAAATGCTGACAACTGTAGTTTTAATATGCTGGGGAAATGAAGCTGTTCTGTATCACTTTCTGTATTTGTTAACTGCTATGCCCCCACCAGGGATCTCACTAGGATTTATAGAGAAAGAACATGCTGGTAGCCATTTAGAGGGAAAACAGTATTTTTTTTTTTCTCCTGCAGGCCTATTCAGCAGTAAATTGTGGTACAGATTGATGGAGCAGCAAGGAAGAGAATAGAAAAGACACGATATTCTCAAAGGATGCAGCTGAGAGTCCAAGTAAATCCCATTTCCTCCCATTGCCTCTGCTCTGTTTGTGTCCTCTGCATTTTAAAAATGTTGCATTAAATACTCATATTGATCTTTTAAGTGAGACAACTTCATTACTGTTGATTTTTACTTCAAAATAATCATCAGCAGTCTAAGAATATTTATCTCAGGCTTCATCTGACTGTTGCATGTGACTGGGAGACCACCTGTGGAAGGGGCTGAGTATCACCTACCATGCAAAGACACCTTTTCTCCTGCAAGACTGGGCAGGTTTCTCATCTTGCTGAACCATAAAACATGATCAGCTGAAACTGAGAACTCAAATGGCCTGCGATTTGCCCCCCCATTCAGCCCAAAGATGGCATCAGTGTCACCAGTGTGCAGTACCAAAGGTAGCAATTTGGCCTGGGCTGAAGAGTTGGGCTGGCTCTGCAGGCAGTGAGGAGTGTGACAGGGCTGTTCCTCCTGTGTGTTTTCCACAGGGGGGGTTTGGCAGTGTCCCTGAGCGTGGGGACAGCCCCTCGGACCGAGGCAGGCAGATGCTTCACTGCCAGACAGCTGAAGTTGGGCAAGAACGCCAAAGTTGGCATTTCCTCAGAGCACTCCATGGAACATCTCCTTTTCAATCATTTAGAGAATGACATCCATGATTATAAAGGGAACATCTGCTGATGGCTTTAGGAGGTATTAAGTTTGGAATGACTAATTTAGTCATATAATTAACAGAAATGCGATTTGTTTGGCAGAATAGGAAAAACACTATAGAGATACTGATGATAATTGTGAAGGGCAGTAATAGAAATCAAAATGTATCACTTTAGTGCATTACATCTCTGAGTCTGTCATTCCAAAGTAAGTGACTCTTAAAACCAGATGCTCCCCCTGCAATATTTGATGTGTGTTTGTAATGGATGGACAAAGAAGATATTATATCTTTTGTTATCACCAAGCACCAAGGTCAAATTTGGTAAGCAAGCAGTGGTTTCAGAGTTTTAATTATAGACAAAATAACTGTTTAATTCCTGCAGAAATGTGTCTGCCTTTGGGGGTTGTTCTAGAAGGGAGCATTTTAAAATTGGCCATCTTTTTTTCGTTTGTCGGGAGATAGAAATTTTCAAGTATGTTTTCTTTCTTTAACATTGTAAGTATTAGGAACATAATTCAGCTCTTCCCTGGAAGGACAATGCATGTGGCTTGTTTTCACCCTGTAACAGAATGAAATTAACAAAGATATATCTTCTCTAGAATACTAATCACTTGAATTACAGGATGTATTAATACAGGACAAAACGTGATTTTACTCTATCTAAATAAAACTTGTTGACCTTTCATTATTTAAACTAATAAAATTTTTGTTTCTGGAGCCTTTAGAAATTATTATTTACTGTTTATTTCTCATTTATTATTTGACAGATGATTTCATTTCCTTTCATTCAAATTTATAAACCAAACTTGTAACACTGAGTGCTCTCCAGTACACAGCTAAGAGCTGTGATTAAGGCTGTTTATCTGCGGTTCATTCTTTTCCATTCTCCACCCCACTGTTTGTAGCATTTTGTTTTGCCAGGCTTTTAAAATTTATTTTACTTCATGTGTTCTAATTAGGCAAAAATGCTAAGGAATTCATGTTGCATTCAGGAAAAGAAAGGCAGAATTCTTCCTTTCCCTTACTTTTCGGAACTTCCCTATAGATATATTTTTTTTTTTGGCCAGTTCCCTTCACTTTGCAAATCAACTTTTTGTTCAGCCTCACAGAACTCCTGCTTTTGGCAGATTTCTGGGAATCTGGTACCGTTCCACTCATCCCAGGAGGAATGGATTCATGAGCAGAGCAAGGGTGAGGAGTTGAAAGTTCACAGTAAATGAATGTTCTTCTATTATTCCGTAATTCATACTGTGGATATGACTGCTATCTAGATGGAATCTTTTGCTGCACTTGTATGTTCAAAAGAATTACATGGTGGAGTTTTTCCTCAGTGGGAGCTGAACTTCTGCTCATACAGCTCTTTCTCATACAGCTTTTCCTGGTGAAAAGGAGACTGGGCAGAAAAGTGCATTGCAAAGGGAGAAAGAGGAAACTGGACACTCTCAAAATTACTGAAAACCAGTTATTTTCTTTTCTAGACTTTGGTTCACTGGCAATGGCTGAACTACATAAGTTAATGTGGGTTTGTTTTGGGGGGTTTTCTTCATGCAAGTTTTTACAAGAAGAGAAACCAAGTATAATTTTCTTCCTGTCTAAATTTTCCATTTGTATTTAGGAGGTGATAAGTTTGGGGCTATAGTGGCCATTACTGTTCTTTCTATGCCCTTTGAGAGTTCTAACTATGAAAAGAAGCCAAAGCTGCAGCTGCAGCAGCAAATATGTACTTTTTAATGAGAAACATCTTGCTGTTTTCCCCTTCCCCACCATAAAATTTTGCATTAGATGAAAAATAAAACATCATGTTACAATTAGGCCACAATCTATTAACATTAATTTGGTAGATATAAAATTAAATGCAGGTATGGCAGATATTTTCATAGATTTTTGGCTTTGCATGTATTATCACATATGAACCATTGTATGTAGTACCATGCAGAACAAAAAAATACCTTCTTCTGTCTTTTCTCTAAGTTCACTTTTCATTTCTCAGCTTTATATGAATATTCTTGATTGGCAGCAATTTTAAAGACAAACATAATAGTGACACAAAATTTTGGTTCTATTGCATGCAATACTTTTATATAAACAGAGATTAGATCCAGTGTGCTGAATCTAAGCATTTTTCAGTGTGTGATGGCAGCTTCTTGTACTTCTTCAGTTTTGTTAATTCTAACATTGGTCCTTTGAAGGGGTAATGATTTACTGTGTGTGGAAATTCCACAATACCCTATTTTGCCTTGACAGCTGTATTTATTCCAGTGAGTTAATTAATGGGAATCCCAGTTGCTAAAATGGTTTTCTGATGTGTTGACAAAACCCAAAGAAAAAGCTGACAACTGCACACTTTGGTTTCAAGAAGGAAAAAAGGCTTATTTCCTGTCTTTCCCTGCTCTCCAGGTATAGAATACAGGGATTGTCCTTTGGAAAGACAAATGAATTCAGGCAGATCTTTGAGTTTCACATCAAAATGCATTTTTGTAATACTTCCTATTAAAGAATTGACTGTAATGTTGCTAAATTAAAAAGAAAATCAAAACAGTTGAAGCAAAAATAATTCTATTATTTTCTTAGCTATCTCAGCTACTTCCCACAGTGACTTAAGTGATGTGATTAAAGTGATTAATTTTCTTCCATAGTCTCCTTTATACAGCAATCTAAAATCTGAGATGTAGAAATCTTTAATCTAGCAGTTTAAAGCATAACAAGATATTACAGTGGCTGAAAGCTGAACTCAGAAACATTTAAACTGGCAATTAAATGCAACTTTCAAAAACATAATGAATCTGACCTTATTTTCAAGCATCTTACTATATTGAGGGCAATTAATAACTGGCATTTCTTCTCATGGAAACTGAAAGATTCATCATCATTTGGAATCTTGAAGTCAAAATTAGATGTCTTTGACAGGAATGTTCTGTAGCCCAGTAAAAAAATTAAGATTGATAATGTTAATTTATGGTGATAGGGAAAAATAATAACTTCCCAATAGGAAATAGCAAGAAAGTTGTTGGTCCTTGTTATTTAGAAGTTGGACAATATGATTATAGTGGATTCTTATTGTCTTAACAGTCTGTGGATCTATAAAAAGCTGTTCAACTAATAGATGATGTGAGCAGAAGCAGGAGCTAGAACACTTTGAAAGGAAGGCTGACATTAAGGAGGCAGTGTGGTTTAGTAATTAGTGCACGGATTCACAAGTCAGAAATTCTACATTCTATTCCCATACCTGACATTGATTAGCAAGTCACATTAGGACTTATTATCAAAAGTCAGATATGCAGCTGATCATCTAATTAAGATCATCATGCTATTAGCATAACTGCATTTGCAAATCATGCATGCAGAGCTTTAGCCTTTGTTTAACCTTGATCTGTGATATGAAAGCAATCTATGCTTTAACCCTCTTAGTCCATAATTTGAGCAGCTCACAATTTTTAATATATTTATCCTCATCAGATTCTGTCAAACTGGGTATTATTATTTATCCTGATTTTAAGAAAGTGGAACTGCAGCACAGAAATAGGTGGGTTTGATTTTCCAAGATACTTAAGCATTTAAAATGCAGATAACCAATTAATGAAATTTGCATAATTCCCAAAGATTATCACATCTTTAAGTCCTATATACATTTTAATGACTTTTTAGATGCTTAAATTATATTTGAATTTACTTCTATGTCTTCTATGGGTCTATGGAACCAAAGTCCAGTTGGAAACTGTGTCCACATTAGCAAGTAGCACGGACCAATATAAGCAAATAAATAAAATGAAACAGTTTGCCCTAAGGATCTGGCTATCACATTTATCAGGAGGCTTTAATGCTGGGCTAGTTCTACTCATGCTGTGGACAGAATGCTTGCCAAAGCTCACCTTCTACTTACTTTCATTTCAAAATGCAGTTTGTGTGGGGATCCAAGACCAGTCAGTAACATGAATGAAAGCATCATTAATAAGAATGATCAGGGAACTCACTTCAAAAGATGGCAACTGAGTTGAAATGTTCAATTAGGCTCACTCTGTGATTCTTAGAAACACAACAATCAAAGTGTATAAGTAGTTGAATTTCCCTCTGGAAACAGAGACTATTGATGCCCTTGTTTGAAAAGTTAGTATTAGTAAGCAGATTTTGTCATTTGAAAAGTGTGGTAAGATTGTTTTGAAGTCTCTCGTTGAAAAGCTGGACAGAAACTGTTAAAAGTAACTTTGGAAGAGATGTGCTTGATTTATGGAAGGTTAGCCTACTTAACAAAACAGAATACGTAGCACCTGTCCAACTTGAAAATATTGCAGTATTCTGGGATTATTTTAGTAAGTATCCTGAACCTCTTGGCCAAGTTTATGAGAGAAAGCAATAATTTTCCATCCACTGCACTGCTCTCACATTTTCATGAATTTTCCATATAATGATAAACTGGAAGAAGAAATGTCTCATTTCAATGTTATTAAGTATACGAATAAGATGAAAACCACTTATGAAATTAAAAAGATGTACATGCAATAAGGCTAAAGAAGATTAAAATTTCAAAGAACAACTACGATTGAGAGTTTCAGTGTGTCATTCTTCTGAATAAATTAATTTTGTCACTCTTTTATTTTCCAGAGAAACATCGTGAACATACGGGCGGTGCTCTGTAAACTGATATTTCTAACCTAAATATTTTAATTTTTCCAAAATACAAAATGTCATTACTGTATATATGAAAAAAAGCCAAAAAACAAAAGCAGAGCAAACAGTTCTTTTGACTGCTGCATATGAGCAAGATTGCCTAAACTATATAAATCTCATCCCTTTTTCTCCTGCACTTTGGTAATGCTGACATCCTTCAATAATAAATACAAGAGCATTACTCAGGAGAGGTCAGCAAAAGAATGCTGAAGAAAAGGGAAGGTTCCTTGTTACTGTACTAGCCTTTTCATGCTCTGAAATATTACATGGGAGTTAAAAATACAGGACATAAACAACAGCTATTGAAAACACCCAAATGAACTGAATGGGGTCAGAGGTTAGCAACACAACAGGAAAAATCTATATGGATTTTAGAAGAAAAAAAACTTATAAGCATCTGAATTCTACGTATTTATGTATGCTTTAATTATTTATTTCCTAGGACCTCAGTTATGGGGTAAGTACAGTAAGTTTCTAGTTATTCCTTGCCATGTTCTTGAGTGAAAAGATGTCTTAATCCACACCTTATTCCTCTTGGTGTATTTGAGTGAAAGTTTAGAGCCTTCATGACTTGCACCAAATACTGTGCATGACTCCCGAGAGTCTTTTTTTCACTTTAGAAAATTAACCTACTTCTAGAGATTTTCCAGATGTTACTGCCAAAAGGATTTGTGAGATGTCCCTTCAGACTCTTCTAGTCTTATGAATAAATTGAAGGAGGAAGCCTTACAAAACATAGTATTCTCCTTTTCTCTCAGTATTGTACATGCAGAACACCTCAACTGTCTTTTTAGTATATTTTCCTTCAGATTATTAGTATAACTTGGCAGGTAATTTACAAAGTCCAAACCTAACACTCCACATTATCCTGCCTAAGAAAATATTTTTAACTAATATATATATATAGTTTTCCTTTATAATGAGTGAGAATACTCACAGTTTAATTAGTGAATTTTATAACATTTCCTAGCAATTATTTTCGTGGTGCCTCTTTCCCTCCAGTTTTAAATCTGTGAGGGCTTTCAGACTTCGGAGCAAGTTTAATATATTTTTAATCATGGTTGTTCAATTTCTTAGCCACATTGCCTCTTCTGATATGTATAAAAGAGGAACTCTAAACATCTTGGAAAGAGAAGGCTCCTTATAAAGATCAAAACTTCCTAGTATGCTTATCTCTATACCTGCTATCTTGGAAGCTATTTAAAATTTAACAGAGAAAATACAGGGGTTTTATTCTTTTAGCACAGACTTCTGCTGTAGTTTCTCTAAAGAAACGCTGTGTCCCTTTTCTGAATATTAACAGGGGGGTATAAAAACTAGAACATATTCTGTGTTCTCCAGTCTGATCTTTGTAGTCTCTGTTTTGGATCTCCCTTGAGAAATGGGAAGATTGGGAAAAGGAGTGAAGTTGTCTACAGATCTTGGAAACATCTATTTATGGAGATTTTCTTCATTATTTTTTAATAAGTGGTCTTTACCCCTTCAGAAATGTATGTAGTTTATAAATGGCTGTTGTAAAGCAAAAGTTGGAGTTGGAAATCCGTTTCATTAAAAGCTGATACAACCTGACATGTATCCTTAGTGCTGTCAATGGCTTCACAATGGCAGTTCCATAGTGGGTTTCAGCGAAAAATCACAGACAATTGCATATGGAAAGTCTCCACAGAAAAATGCAGTGATCCTTGACATTTTGGGCACGAACAACTTGCCTGCCAAGGTATTTGCTGCCACGGATAAAAAATGCTAGTGGAATGGGTTTTCAAGGTCACATAAGAAAGAATTTACAATAGATCTGAAGGAAACATCAGCAAGGAAAAAGCCTTTCTGCCAGAAAGGCTGTGAAGACATGACGTGTCTAATTTATGTCCTGGGCGTATAAGACAAGAGGAGACACATGGCAAGATGAAGCGCTGAGCAGAAGGGTATGGACCAACACCCACCCAGGCCACAGGGAATCCCAGCAGCCTAAGGTCTTCCATGGTTAAAAAAGGTGAAGCCGATAAATTACAGAAATCTGGGCTTGGAATTCCTCAGTTTTGTGTAGGTTATCCTATCTGATAAGAGTTTTTGAAATCTGACAGAGTCCACGAATGCTTCTGAAGAGAAGAGCTTCCAGCAAAGGTGAGGGATAGTTAAGGGAGAGCCATTCATATTCCCAAAAGGGTTCAACCCCTAATTCTTGTTTATTTGCTTCCTCAGCATCCAACAGGGGCACATCCCAGAGACTGTTCCTGCTTCAGGTGAGAACTTCAACTCATGCTAATGTCACATTCCTACAAAAACCTACATTCAGTAATAGCCACCTCTTCATCAACTTTGCTGAAGTAGAAACTTTCTAATGTTATGCCTTTTTTTCTCCCCCCCCCTCACCCCCCCCCGTGTGAACTGATTGGAATTAATCTTGTATGTTATTAATTATTTTGTAAGACCGATCCATCTGCTCTTTTCTATACAGGTATATTCATATCCTTATTCTGGACTGTGTTAGTGCAATCCAGACACTGAAAGATGAAGTTGAGCATAAGCCTGAACCACTCTGGCTCATATATTTGCATCTTCTCTCCCCAGAACCCAGGGCCTAGGGAGAGTTGATGAATCCAGGTCTCACCTCAGGTCTTACCTGGGGTAGGAAAATGAAAAGGGTGCACGTCTGAGCCTGAAAAGAGGGAAGGGCTTTGCAGTTTAGACAGAGGCTCTACAAAGTGCCTCCAGTTTCAATTTCTTTTTTCCTTTATGACAGATGACAAAATTGAGTTTTTTCTTCACAGTTTAGTCTCTCTTTTACAGTTGTTGGGTTTTTCTTTCCTCTTGTTTAGTTTAAAAGGGTGTGACAGAACACCAGGAGAAGGGCTACCTCTGCTTTTGCTGGCTGTGGCAGTCTGTGTCAGGTGGATGGGGGGAGGAAAAGGAGGAGATTACAATGTCTGCATGCAGATGGAAAGACTCCTGACAAAGCACATGGCTTGCTCCTTGCAAAGGAGCAAATCTATGGCCAAGACTCAGAGGTCAAGGAGAGGATAAATTCCTAGAGACCCAGAGGGAGACTGTGTGAAGGTTGCTGCAGCCCAGGAAGGAGTGCAAATTGCTGGGCTGCAGAGCATCTGGAAGGAGAGGCTCATTCTGAAAGGAAATAGAATACAGGGGGGAGATTTGTCCTCCAAACTTTTGTTTATCTGCATCATCGGAAAGATGTGCATTTGGTGTATTTTAATGGGCTGTCGGTGCTCTAAGAAAACATAGAAGTTAGAAGGACTTTAGTGTTTTGGCAGGGGGAGGTGTTCATTCTGCAGATAAAATTGGTTAGGACTACCTCAAAGTTCAGATCCCCTCAGAGTCACATCAAACCCCCACAAAGGCAAATGTTTTTCTATAAGCTTTCTAGGATGAAGGGTCTCTTCCTTATTTGGAAATTACAGCTGAAACATTAGTGAATTATGCCTTGTATAATTTATGTGGCCAGTCCCGCTGCTAGAAGGAGACAAATAGCTACCATAATGGACTAGAAAGCATGGAAAAATAAGCTTGGTGTTTAATCTTTTGAAGCTGATCTAATTAGTGATGACAACTTGTCTTTAGTTAGTACAAGAGATTTAAGAGCATACTCTAATGCTGGTTTTTGTTTCCCTCAATTTTTGCCCACTTTTCCATCTCTAGATGCTAAAGTCAAACATTTCAGTTTTCCAAGAAGGCACTTATCATATAATACGCACTGCAAACAAATTATATTTTCTATTCTGTTTAAAACATCATTTATCTAAAAAAATATGTGGTTCAACTTTACAAACTCAAAGATGTGTGGGCTCCCACACAGTCAGTCAAATTCTCTGCTGAGGATTCTCTGTATCCTCAGCTATCCTAGTTCAATCCAGAAAAATAAATGCATAACCTATAGGACCAAACTATCAATAAAGATATTGATCTCTCTGTAAACTGAACATATAGCATTATGCATTTTTTAACCCTCTTCCTTTCCTGTGTTGGGGTTATTGGCAGTGTTACTGAATCTGAACTGAAATCCAAATATCACATGCTTTGTAGAAGAGTTGTAACCTAAATCCTGTCTACGTCTTCTTTATTGAGCAAATCTACACCATACTTTGCTTTGTGAATACCTTTTGTACTACACTAGGTAGCTGAGATGTTAATGGATTGGTGTAAGAGATTAATGGTTGGCAACAGGTGTAATTCTGGTTGATTTGCTGTATTTGATGGGACTTTGTTGATGTAGGGAACAAAGAAATTGTGTAAAAAACTTGATACTGTGAAATGATGGGATTCCTGTCAATAGCTTAACAATAACTGATAATAATTTGAAGTTTGTAATATGACATGTGCACATAACATTACCTACAGAAATTGCTATGAATTTCACAACAGATTTTACAAGGTGTTGTTATCAGAAATATGTTTTTTTATTTTTGTGGGGAAAAAGGCAGGTCAGGCACTACTGTCACCATTGTTAGCACTGGTAAAGGTGGCATCTCATGCTACGAATCAGGAGAGATTGACTTACTGGCAGATGCAGTGAAATGACTGTTTGTGTTTATATAAGGTTTTATAACACTGGCATGGTTACTACAGGGAAAAGTATTTATATTGTTGCTGGGGATGATCAAAGTTTGACAACTAGAGGCTTCTGAGAATTTTTTCACTGTTGGAATCACTTTATCTCTGACTATATTACTTACAAGTAGTAAGCTGCTTCCACATCTAATTTGCCAAAAGTTAGGTAACTGAGAGAAGTGTCAAAATCACTCTTAAGATAAAGACATCTGCTTCTGCATTAGAACAGCAGGGACAGCAAATGCTGATGCAGTTTTCAGAATTGTGAACATGAAAATAAAGAGATGCAACAGAAGAGAAATGTGTTCAACAGTGTTGGTAACTATCAAAGGCTTGTTAAAAGAAGCCACAGAGAAAGACTTCAGGACTTCAGGAAAAGGCAGAGCATCGACACTTGAAAAAGGTAAAAGCTTTTTCTTTATATCATACTACAGTGTGCTATGAACACATAGCACTTGATGAAAGAGGGTAGCGTTGGCAAATTTATATTAATTCTAAATCAGCAGAGTGGTCAACAAGGCAAACAACAAATCTGCTCTCCAGGCAGGCCTTCATAATCTTGAACAGGCAGCCAACATCAAAAACTCCAACAAGGAGTCCACAGTTCTTCCCCTGTGGCAAAATAACCCCAAGCAACCATGCGGGATGGGAACTGCCTGGCTACATAGCAGCAACACTGAAAAGAACCTCAGAATTACTAGGAAAGCCAAATTCTATGAGAGCACGTGGCGTGTCGTCATTGTGAGTGAAGCAAAATGAGTCTGGGGCTGCCCAGGAGCTGCACGGCCAGCGCAGCGAGGGGGAGTCCTCTCCTTACGCCCTGGGCTCACACTGCTGAGGCCACACCGAGCACTGCACTCAGGTCTGATGTTCCCAAATCAAGAGCGATATTGAGACACTGGAGACGGTCCAGGGGAGGGGTCGAACAACTGCTAGAGCAGTTCCTCAGGACCCATAACTTACATTCAGTAAACTGCACCGTAACTTGGAAGAACACGTTGGGACAAGAAGTGAAGAATATCTTTCCCTAATTGAATCAGCAAACGGAATTAGGGTAGTTAATTAAAATGGGGTCTGGGCAACGGCTCTGCTATTGACAAAGGAAATTACAGTATGGGCTTTACATCCTTCAAAAGAATAGGTCAGATTCTGATTATGTTCCCATTGACATAATTGTAGAGTGTTTCTATTGATGGTAATTTATATTTATACCAGTGCTTCAGAATTAAAAACCTCTTCAGGCATTTCTAGCAATACAGTGTGTCCTCTTACGATGCTTGACACTGATTTAGTTTTAGAAGTAGAAGAAGTAAATAAGCAGTGCAATTTCCTGAGATATAAATTGATATCAATTAATCCTTAATTTGTAGTTAGTGCAGAATATAATGGAGAAAGCTTAAATTTTTCATGTCTTCCTAGAGTTCACTTTTTCACTGTAATAATTGATAAATAAAATTCACACTTGGCCACTTATTAATAATGCAGGGATTTGAAACAGCAGTAAAAATTGCAAGAAACTATATAACCAATTATTTAACTAGCAGCTTTCTTCAATTTCAAAACAGAACCCTTCTTTTTTTTTTTTTTAATATAATTTCACTTTCTTCAATGTTGGCAAAAGCACTGATTAAGGAAATATTTGTTCTTACAGTTCATGTTCCCCTGAGTTTTGCTGAACACCAAAGGGCAAATAGAACATTTTATTTCATTCATTATTGCTGGAGAAGAGCAAGTTTTTCCCTGTAGACAAGTGATACTGGCCTGTGGTCAGAAACAATAATGTCTTACATATTACAGTCTTGCTTCTTCTGCTCTACACTACTTTTAAAACCTTCTGTGCTCCCAGGTATGTATGTCATGAAAGCTACTTTTTTTTCTGCTGTCAGTGTTGGTAATTCTGTTGAAAGTTTCTTTCTGTGCATTGGGGCATACATATAGACAAGTAATAAAAACAAGTATTTCTATATGCAACACAGCATATATAAGATAACCTTCTGAATTAATGAGGATGGCTGACAGCATGACAGGATTATTGTTAATTAAGAATATCCACTTGATAGGAGTTGATTTCATGACACTTACAAAAGACTGAGAGGAGGTCACAAAAGACTGGAAGGTTTCCATAATAATCTCTGTGAGCATGAATTTAGTTGCCTACAGTATTACTTGTGTTTCAACCAGAGATCCTCCCCAAGTGCACCAACACCCCTGTGGAAGCTGCTGTCATTGGACAATGTGCAGATGATGAAGGGACTTTCCTCAGAACCCAAAGGGAAAATGACTGCACTTGTATCACCCTGTATCTGAATCTGTAGGTCCCATCTCTCAGTTAATCAATTAGCTCCATATTCTCCATGTTCATTTAACTTTGGTATCTCAAGTTTTGGAGAGAGATTGGTTCAGGCTAACTCAGGGAGTTCTGCATTGAATTCCACTGTACGGCATAGACATGTATTCACATCACCACCATTACATCCCCCTCCTTTACAAACCTTAATTTTACAAATACATTCCCTTTATTACTTCTGAAAGAGAAAACCCATATGTGGAGAGAGCCTATGGGATTATTAGACAGGTGAGAATTTCTTGCCATTACCCGAAGCATTGAAATAATATCAGAAACAAATTTTCTTCATAATATAAGATCATAGGATAGTTCAGGTTATAAGGGCCTTCAGGAAGTCTCTTGTCCAATCTCCTACTCAAAGCAGGGTCAGCTCTGAGGTTCAGTCAGTCTGCTCATGGCTTTATGCAGTCTCATTTAAAGCCTCTGAGGAGGGAGGCTGCCCTGCATTTTTGGGCCAACTGTCCCACTGCTTGATGTTATGACAGTGAAAACATTCTTCCTTATGTCCAGTTTGAACCTCTTGCCTCAGGGTATGCCCATTGTCACTTACCCTCCCAGTGCCCACAACTGGGAAGCATCCAGCTTCATTCTGGTGTCCTCCTTAGACGCAGTGGGATGCCCCTACCAGGCTCCCTGATCACCTTCCCTTCTCCAGGGTGAACAAAATTTGGTTGTTATCCACTGGGTTCACTCAAGTTTATTGATGTCTTTCTTATATGGAGATTAAGTGGGGTTGTAATACTGGATACAAAATTCAACATGAGGTCTAATGAATGCTGAAGGCAACACTGCAAGTGCTTGAGGTCTGTACTGTAAGATCTTTCTATGTCCTTGAATGACATAACTTATTATTATTTATCAGCTGTAATTAAATTGGAAATTTCTAGTTTTTGTTAGTGTGATTAGATTCTATTTATAACCAACCTAAAGGATGATGACAGAATTATATATGTAAGCAGGAAAGTTTCACTGATTTTCCTACAAAATTTCCATGACAGAAGGTAAAAAATTATATCTTCATCCCAAAAATGTGGTACCACAACTCCTCATTCCAATGTGACTCTCATTCTGCATTGACTGCTCACCAGTCTTGAGGTGGGAAAAAGATCCTGTGCAAGGGTGGCAATTAATGGATCTTTTAGTGAACTAGAGCGATGAGCAAACTGTGATATATGGATGACTTCCAAGAAAAGACCAATTCATTTTTTTCGGTACCTCATTATTCACATGAATGAAAGATGCAACTCTAATAACTACACAGCTAGCATTTAACAGATTTAAGACCTTAGGAAAAAAAATACCAGATAAATCAACAAAACTGACTGTGAAGTAGGACATAATATAAGCAAAGAGTGGCCTTGATGGTGACTACTTTAGAAGTGTAATTTGGTGGCCTTCTGCAGTGTTGCTCCAGAGATAAAGGACTGGCATTTCTATAAGGCAAAGAAAGCATCAAATCGGTCTTAGAAAGTCAACACTTTGAAAAGTAGCTTTGTAGTGTTTACATCTTTTTCCAGGGGAAATTCAATGGCAAACAAGAAGTACAAGTGTTAATGGCACAGGTTCATTTCACTTTAGAAATGAAGTGAAAGATATAATAGAAAGACTGAACTTGCTGGAAAATGCAATCCACATTTTTCACAAAATGGGAATTTTTATTCTTTTAATTATGCTGCTGTAGTTTTGTCCCCCATTTTTCATAGCCAGTTTTCAGCTCTCTTCTTAAACAGTTGTATAGACACCTATATTAAATATTCTATATGATGTAGTAGAAAAGTATCAAATTTATTAAAAAGTGAGGTTTAGTAATAATGGCAATTCCACTAGCAACAAAAGCGTGTGTAAAGAATTAAGTCCAACAAAAAAATCCTACAGTTCTTTACATTGGAAACAGTGGAACAAGAAACTAAGACTGGTAAAATACCATATTGAAAGGACCAGAGGGATTTCTACACAGGCTGTCTAATCAATCGTACTGAAGAATGATGGGACGAAATACTATGGTAATCAAAACACACTTCTTTTTTGTTTTCATTGTGTGTGTTTTAATTCCACAAAAATATCCTGTCTTCTACTCTAATGAAGCTGTAGTGCAATACACACTAGATACTCTTCTAAGCAATTTTTGTTTCAGTTGGAGGCTTTCCTGCAAATAAATAAAGTAAATTTAAAGTGAATTTACTTCCTGAAGTAAATTTAAAAGCAGGGATTCCTGCAAGTGTCCAGCTCAGGTCTTCAAGGTTTGCCTTCTGCATTTTCTAAACATTCAGCAGGTATGCAGTGAATGATGGATGAAGTCCAGGATAAAGGAGCTGCCAGAGTGTGCAATCCTTGTGAGTTTGCTTCATACCAATTGTAAGCACTAGCCATAGTATAGACATGAGGCTCCCAATTTGTGATTTACCTGCTGAGCTGGCAGGGAGGATTTAAATTATTTGTTTCCAGTTGAGTTCATTGCTGCCAAGATAACTCTAATTTACCTAGAAAGGAGCTTACAAGATTTCATGCTTTCTGCTACAGATGAATTGGATAGATAACCTTAATGGTCAGGTCATCAGGATGCATTTGTGAGAGCCAAGAAGGACCAGCTTTACATATTATGCTTGAAGGACTGTCATGGATCAGGGGAACATGGCTCTGACCTTACCAACCACAGGTGATTTCTGAAAGATCCTGATGCAGTGGAAGAAAACTTCTGTGTCCATATGATAAAAGATAGCTCAGAAAACCAAAAGCACAGGGGAAGGTGACCATCCAAAAAAGTCAAACCCATTGGGTACTAGAGAGCTCAGCAAACAGCCCAAGAATGCCAGGCTATGGATGCACTGACAGATACAAGCCCTGGTCTCACTGACCAGTGTGCAAACCATGGTTGTGCTGCCTCTCCCATGTCAATTGAAACCTGTGTCATGGGTGCTCCCATCCCCTCTTCTCTTGGGACTTACTGCATCTGGTGTGCTCCTTGTGTCTAACAGGGAGTAAAGAGAAGGAACTAATCTGCCTGAAAGCAAAAGTAGAGAGATTTGCTATTAAGTGGGTCAGTTTGTCTCACTCTGTGGTCAACTTTTACTGGTGTAAAGGAGGTGAAAATAAGAAGCTGGCATGCAGGAAAAGGTACTATTCTAGGGTCTTACTGAAAAATCTTTTTGAAAGCAGAAATGATTACATGTTTGCTATTTTTTGCAGAGGTTGGGTGACCCTAAGCTGTGGGCAGGGGAAGAAGCTGAAAGAGAAGCATTAATCTCTGATCATTGTCATGGGGGCCCTTGCCTTGGTTAGCTAGGGCTGGCCTACATATTAGGTTTTCAGTACTATAAGTTGCTTAAATACAACTGACAGAAGAATGCAGAAGATGATCAAAGGGCTTTTTGTTGCTGATCAGTGTTGTTGTGGTCAAGAAAACTGGTATTTTTCCTTATCCTCTTCCTTCATTTGGCTCGAATTCTCAGTGAGCCCTGAATAGAGATGCCTGAATCTGTTACTTTAGGTGTAGATGCTTCCATGAGAGCTAGGATCAATGGAGACCTTATCAAGACAGCTAGTGGAGACCAGGGAACTGCTCATCAGCTCTTAATTTGGTCAAACATCAGTATGGATTAAAGGGTGAGCTAAAGAGTTCTCTAGATTCTATCAACTAAAAAGACTAGACCTCCATTATCTATTGAGACAGTTTACATATCTAGTTTCTCTGTTTGTACTTACTTTAGTTACCTTGATCTGCAAACTAAATTTTCATTCCAAAAGATTAATGAAGATCAAAGCCACCTCCATTACTGTTGTACCATCCTCTTCTGTAAATGCTTTATTTTATAAAAGCTTCCAACCCAGTGCCACAATTTCTGCTGTTTGCCACTCTGGTACTGAGCTTTTACAACTTAGAGCTCCGAGGGTTTTGACTGAATGTAAACCTTTGGCATTGCCAAGTGTCCATAATAATATGTGTCTCCATGGTAACTACAGGAGGGAAAGTGTGATTGTATAATCCTCCTTAAGTAATACCACGTTATGTTTTTCTTGGTGGACAAAGAGATTCTAGGTAGTCATCAGCCTATTAAACAGCCTATGAATATCAAAGTTGCACACATACTCCTTAACAGAAAAATAGAAATTGTTTTAGCAAAATTGTAATGTGTGGTAATACTTCAGGAATATAAATAAAAAATTCTTAGAGTTTCTGCTTTGAGTAAAGGTGGGAAAACTACTTTCAGAACAACCATTTTGGTGAAATTTCCTTCCTCTTAATCTTACAGTTTAATAGAAAAGTCATAACTAATCATGGCAGTCTGGTTGCTTGCCAAAAAAAGGGTTAAATTATTTCTGACTAATCAAAATAGAATTTACACCTTTTAATGTGATATACTGCTGTGTGATAGCTTAAACATGTTCATTTAAGTGTTTTCATACAGTATAAATGATTCCAGAGTCAATATGATATTGATGATACTGCTGTATTTATAAGTAGGTCTTTTTCTCTAGTTGACTCATTTCTTTAATCATTTTTGGTTAGAAAAAACTACAGAATATTTTAGATACAGGCATGACTGTTATTTAACAACCAAAAATATCTGGACACCATTCTTGGTTTATGTTTTCCAGCTTTCCTCCTCTGAACCTTTGTAAAGACTGCAGGAACTGCAAATCTGCTGTCATATTCACAAGAAACAGCAGAAGTTGCACACTTCTGCAAGCAAAATTAAATCTAAGGCACATTTTGGCACTGATGCTTAAGCAAAACAAGCTTTGTATGCCTAATTCCTGCAGCATTTGAGGTCTGTAGAGGTTCCTATGTGCTTAGAAAATATGTGTACCTGAAGAGACACAAACTTGAAAAACAAAAGCTATTTTGCTGTAAAAGAGGAAGAAAAATATCTTCTAAATGGAAAGGTTTTTTTTTTCCAGCATTCCATGAGTTTTCAGCAGCTTCCTAGTAGGACATACAAACTGAAGAAGGAATGCAAGCATAGGTTCTGATCCCACAGCAATTTTTTTCTCTAACTGCTGGCCCACAGAAATTTGGCATCTGTGGTTCCCAGTCATGACAGTAATCCATTGAGTGGAAATTTTTTTTCTGGGTTGTTTTTTTTTTTTTTTTCCATCTATGAGATACATTTGGTGATTTGATGTCCTTCACAATGTCAGAGACTGATTACACTTAGCACAGTTTCTATTTAAAGAAATAAGACTGTGAGTCCTCAACTTTGTATTTTCTGACAACATTACTCTGCATGTTTTTTCCCCTTTCCCCCTTTCTCCCAGACATGAGGGATAGGGAGAGAAGATAATTAAATAAACTTACAGTATTTCATTCAACAATTTCATTAGGAATCCCACAAAGATAAGAACGAGGCTCTGGGTCCTGAAGAATTTAATCCTGAGAAATCTGCCCTAGTCAAGCCCTCATTGTAAACAGGGAAAGGTCCAGTGCCAAATTATGCAGCCTGCACATATTGTCCTGCTCCTGGGTACATTCATAACACACAGCCATGGAACCAGAATAATCTAGTCTGGGGATGTGCCTTTTGCATGTAATTTATCTTCTAAAGGAAAAGGCTGGTCTGACATATTAAATAATTCTGTGCCATATCCAGGAGCCAGTTGCTTTGTCCTCATTTTAAGTGTTGTCCTGGCAGAGCCACAGTATGTTTCAGTATGTAAAGTTCACTGGTTCACTCACTGTGACAATAAACAACAAAACCTACTGAAGTTTACAGCTACTCGGTAATAAATATGTAAGCCTTAAACAGTTTTAACAGTGCTCTGAGCAACATACTTTTAAACATGTGGGACCTCGGTATAATTCTTCTAGAGGGCTGCATGGGCTGGAAAGATCAGCCCCTTCTGATGTTATTACATTAAAATCTCTAAGAAACCTGTGGATCTGGAATACTCTGCATAAGAGGGAGTGAGCTGGATGTAATTCAAATATCATCCTTCAACAAACATTCAAAGAACTTGTATAAAAGTATGCAGGAAGGCTCTTTGCTCTTTTTCTTAGTGGAGTCTGGCTCCTGGAACAGAAATCAATTATGGAAAACATAGCACTAACACAGGATGGAGGAAGAGACCCTGGAAATAAAGGGCATGTCCCTGCCTAGATGGCAGGGATGCTCCTATAGGATTCTGGTAATATATCCAGATACAGAGGAATTGTGGCTATAGGTGCTGTGCCCATCTACGTTGAAACTTGCAATAATTTCCATGTTGTCAGCAGAATAACCAATGGAAATTCCATTCAGGCATCCCAGTTTATTCACTTTCTGGCTTGGATTTACCCCGGGCTGGGGGGCAGAAGGGAAGTTTCCAGTTAGAGCTCCACAAAGCTCAAACATGTTGGTTGGTAACTCCCCCCTGGGGGACAAACCTGTGTCATTCAGTCTATGTGCTGTGTGTTTAACCAGAGATGGTCAGGGAATTCCACCTGAAAAATATCTGGGTTTGGTTTGATTTTTTCCCATATGCTGTCCCATCATGTCAGAGATCTGTGGAAGTACTTAAGTGACATTCCTCACAGTTTCTGAAGAAAACTTTATGGAATATTAACTTCATGGCTCACTGTAAATTTTTGAACTTAATTTCCTTGGCTGATCAGCCACCACAGCATTTGTTAACTTTATAGGTATGGCAAAAAGCCCCTGTTTTCCCTTATTTGAAAGGTGGTGGGGAAGATAACTTAAAGATGAAATATTATTTTTTTAATTGGGTCACTGTATAATTCATATTTTTTCATAGAAAATTTAAATAGTTTTAGTGATTTAAGTACATATACTGTGCAACAGAGGATGCATGATCTAACTGCAATAATAAGATTTTTATTTGAGGTTTTTACTCTGAAGACAGCTAAGAAAAATTTCTGAGCTCCCAAAACCACTCTTTCCAAAGAAACCACAATGTAACAGAGCCCTTTCATCATCCAGCATAGGGTCCTGTACAACACAAAAATATACACTGTGCTACTTTAAATTGATTCATATTTGCAGGAGACACAGTCTGTGTCAGTATGTGCAATTATGAAATGAAACTTTTTTTCCCTCTTGACATTTTTAGCTGCCTCACCCCTTTTATTTGAACACATACATATGGTGTGTGAGAGTGAGCAAGCTCTCTGTAAATGTTTGGAAGGAGCATCTGTCAGACAATAAAACTTACAAGAAAACATGTTTCTCATTTAAAGTGTATTCACTAGAAGTATTTCAGTGTTGGAATCAGTTCATTTGTATAGCTTGGAGGCATTAATAGGAGCAGAGAACTGTAAAGGCACCAGAAAACTTGAACTGTTACTAAGAATCCAAGGTATTTTTTAAAAGCATTTTGTCTTTTTGGCACCCCAGCCTTCTGATAAGGAACCTGAGACCAGTTGACAGACAGGAAACCTCTGCTAGTCCTTCCAAAGAGATTGCAAAAAAGAAGATGGCATGATTTTTGCAAACCTGGAAAGTCTAAAGATTGCAATAATTGTTGGACCAAAGGGACCCTCTTCAGGCATAAATAGCAAGACTCCTACTGTCTTCTCTTGCAGACCAACTCAGCTGCCAGCAAAAGCAGGTGCTCTCCCACTACCAGTGCTCCAGAGGAATATTTAGTGAGTATTCACAGCTATTTTTACAAATTAATATATTATTAGAGATTTAGTTATGTTTGTAGAGTTTTCTCAAAGGACAAAAACATTTAAAAATCAGTTTTTAAGGCTGTTATTTTAAACAATTGCTGGAGTTCAACAGTCTGATGCAATTACCATGTTAATTTTAACCCAAATTTTGCACAAGCTATGGCAGTAACTTTAAAAAAATATTGGTTTTTAGAGTTGTGTAGTTTAGACAATCTAAAGGAATTACAATGTATATTTAATTCACGTTATGACAGCAAAGTAATTTATATAAATATGAAATGTATTTGACTTTAAATGTTATGCTATAAAACAGCCTTTGTAGAACAGAAATTTAAAATAAATCATTTCTTTTGGCAAAGTAACCTGCAATTTAATCTTTAGAAGAATAAATACACCACTAATGTTTTCCACAGAAACAGTTGCTACTCTAATTAAATCAAGATGTGACTCTAATCAGATTTCAAAAGAAAATCAGAAACAGATTTTTCTCAGAGGTAGGACTATGGACACGGATAAGATATTTTTATTTTCATTAAAACACTTGTCTCAGGTAAAGTGACAGATTTGTAGCATATAGCATGGAAATAAAAAAGTGAAAGCATTATAGTAATGCTTTTAGAGGCATAACAATTTTTAGTGTTTCAGATACCTGCTTTCTTCTTGGTTATAACTGATGCTACATTACATTTTATTGGGGAACTGTTATTAATTTTTGAGTTCAGAGTGACTAATCCGGCTAACAGATTTTTTTTTTTTTTTTTTTTTTTTTGTGTGTGTGTGGAAGGGAATGGAAAACCTGATGTTTGTCTACTGCTCCTGTAAAGTTATCTGGACAGTACTTGTAACCATCCTAGGTTCTGCCAGCAGCCTGCCTGTGGGGGATGATTCTATTTGCACAGCAGAGGAACTTGCTAAGTACAGGATCATCTTCACAGGGAAATGGAGTCAGAGTGCTTTCCCCAAGCAGTACCCGCTCTACAGGCCCCCAGCACAGTGGTCCTCCCTGCTAGGTAAGTGAAGGATGCACAGTTCTACCAACAGATAAATCTCTCGATCCTTTGATCCTTTTTTTTTTTTCCTTCTGAATAGTCAGCTTTAAGATAACTAATGAAAAAAAGGAAAAACTAGCCAAAGTTATTAAGAACAAAATTCAGTAAATGACGTATCCAGGATATTTTCAGAAATCTGCAACTATTTTCAATCGACTTCTGCTTTCAATTGACTGCAGCTGAAACAGTGATAAGCCAAATGCTTTAGTGTTCACTCAGTTGTATATACATTTTTTTTAACCTCAGAAATAAAACAGAGCAAATGAAGAAATAGGGATATTGTAAATCAGATTTTTATGTCATGCCATGTCTTCTCTCAAATAGGTGTTACTCATAGTTCTGACTACAGCATGTGGAAAAAAAATGAATATGCCAGCAATGGTGTACGTGATTTTGCTGAAAAGGGCGAAGCTTGGGTATTAATGAAAGAAATAGAGGAAGCTGGAGAGAAAATTCAGAGTGTACATGGAATCTTCTCTGCTCCTGCAATTACCAGTGGTACAGGACAAACCTCTACCGAATTAGAAGTGCATCCAAGACATCCCTTAGTAAGTAAACACACATATTCATTTCAAAAGTTTATTTTATGTCCCCAGCACCCAAAATTAAATATTTGACTTCTCACTTGTAGGAACAATATATTGCAAAGAGTTAATAAAAAGCATGCCACATTGCAGGGAGCACTGTAGAGTTTCTATAAAGTAGAAGAGCATACTGACATTATTTCACAAATTTTGAGTTAGAATTACCATAAGCAGGACTGAAGCATTCCAAAATAAGTGATGCAATCCTGATGGATCTTTTTGTTTCATTAGGTTTCGTTTGTTGTACGAATTGTTCCAAGCCCTGACTGGTTTGTGGGTATTGACAGCCTAAATCTCTGTGAAGGAGACCGCTGGATGGATGAAGTCTCAGTAGATCTATATCCATATGATGCTGGAACTGATAGTGGTTTCACATTTTCTTCCCCAAACTTTGCCACTATTCCACAGGAGACAGTTAAAGAGGTAGGTGTACCTACATAATTCAGCACTTCATACTGATGTGTTTTGAATCTTCCCTTTAAAAAACAACTGTTCTACAATGGTGAAACTGACTTGAGTATTTGGGAGTGCTGATGCTCTCTATATGTGGATTTATTACACAGCTGATAAACTTATGGCTTTTGTTTATTTTCTGTATCTTTGAAATTAGGTAGATGCATGAAGACTTGTCTCTACATTTTAATTATTTTCTGCAAAACACAACAATTTTTAGATTATATTAACAATCCTTATAGCACCACAAAAATAAAAATACTCACAAGATTCCTGTCATTATTCAATATGTATCTACACAGGAAAATTCTTAGTGAATACTGATGTGAGAAGGAGTTCAGTTGAAAGCACTGTTGAAACCTGAAACTGATGCTTTTGAGGGAAAGGACTTAAAGAAAATCAGAGAACTTCATTGCTATTGTGGTGACCCTATTTTCAATCTTTTTTGCTCATTTTATCCTCTATATGCCTCATCCTTTGCTTTTACCGTGTAAGAGTGGTGGGGAATGGAGGATTTTGATTCAAATATTTTGAATACTTTAAGTATTCAGTTAATCCTTTCTTAAAGGTCAGTTTCCTTAGAGACAAATACTGTGCTAATGAGTAATGAGAAAAGGAACAGAGAAGCTGGGAAACAATACATTTGGCCTCCTATACCAACATGACAGCTGCTACAGAATACCTAATATTATTATTTAATACTCTTGTACTCTCCTTGGAATGACATCTAGTTCTTTCTCTCAAACCTGCCACACCAGTACCTTCCCCCCAGTCCACTATCCATAGTGGATGCACTTTATTGTGCCCTGTCTCAAAGCATTATGTATAGAAATTCTGGGGCTACCAGTGTAGTTATGAGAACTGAAGTGCACAGAAACTGGTTGTACTCTGTTTATGTGCTGAAGGTATTAGCATGATGTATAAACATGATTTTACAGTTATCTTCTTACTAATATGATGTCATTTCTTTAATATTCCCCTTTTAATTTTGCAGATCACTTGCTCCTCTCCAAGTCACCCAGCAAACTCCTTTTATTATCCCAAACTCAAAATTTTGCCGCCTATTGCTCAAGTAACAATAGTGAAATTAAAGAAAAGCCAGCTGGGTCTTTCTGCACCTTTTATTAATCTCCCAGCCAAAAGCAATGAAATAATAGACTCTGTCTCAGGTAAGTGATTACTACGTTGATGTTCTCAGTCCTGTTATTTCCATTCACTGAGAAATCTGTGGAAATCTGGCAGATGATGTGGATGAAACAGGTGATCAGGCAGAATATTCCCCTATCTGCATAGGAATAGTTTCCGACTCACACACGGGAAATAAAACAAGCCAGTTGACATAAAAGAGAATTCCTGAAAGAATAAGGAAGGGATTGCATATTTGAGCTGTGGTTCAAAGGATTGGGTTGCATCCACAGTAAGAGCTACTCAAGCCTTTGTATCAGCAGAGATCAGTGACTTTTATGAGAAACAAACGACACTTGATCAGAATCAGAGTTCCCAAACGCTTTGCAACTTTGAAGTAAATATTATTCATCCTCAAATTTTTACATGTTGATGAAGCCAAGAACTATTATTGTTGTCTCTTTCTAGGTCACAGGGCTCTAGAGTTATGTGCAATAAAAATGGATTTAATTCAATTGTTTGGGACATGTTTGCAATAGAAATATAAATCTTGACAACAAAAATCAGGTTCTCCCTCATCTTTATTTTTCTTAAAAATATTAGTAAATAACCTTGAATGGGTAGGAGGACATGGAAACTACTGACTCAAGTCAGTCTTAAGGGTGATTTTCAAATCTCTGCATTAACAAACGTACAGTTAACACAATATTTGCTCCAAGGGAGCAATGTATTCCTAGAAGAGTTGTCATGTTCCAAGAGCTCCTGCAGAATGCCTGAATATTGCATGGGTCTGTCTCTGTGCAGGACACCCCACAACCACAAAAATAAAGCTCATTCTCCACACAGCTAATGTGTGATTTATACTTTAATAAATCTATTTTTCAATTTATAGTGCTATAATGTATTTCTATCAGTAAACAAGACATTCAAAGTGAAGGTTATTATATCATTTACAGTCTTATGTCCTTCCCACAGCATTCAAAAGTAACATTTGGCCCTCTTTTGGGTATAAATTTAAGACAATGCATTAAAACTCTGGTGTTTCAAAAATAATTTTTAATCACAAATCCCCACTTTATTGTATATCAACCAGTAAATCACTCTGCTTGAAAACTTATTCCAGAATCAAAAGGGCAGATTTAATTACCAGAGGTTAAGCTGTGTCCCTCATTCCTCCTACAAACACAGGAATGAGTGATGACAACAGAAAGGGTGAGTTCACTGTAATACCAGAAATTTATACTGGGTGTCACACATTTAGTGTGGCATTTAAAGATGGTTTTGTGCACACCTATTTTACCCACAAATGCTGAAACATGCAGCTGGTGCAAGTACTCTCTCATATTTTTTATGAGATATATTTTCAATAGAAGCATATATTATGCAAAGTACTTTAGAGTTTCTAACTTCTTTTCTTGCAGCAGATTTTGCTGGAACACCTTTAAGAACCAGAAAACTTCTACTGACAGAATATCTTTATTGGCAAAAGGGAGAGCAGTGTACACATCAAACAATAGCAAGATGATTTAATGTAAAAAATGGGACTTCTCTTTATTTCTGAAGCAAATTGCAGCAACATTAAAATGGAATTTGATATGAACAACTATAGGAAAAATAACTACCTGCAAAGAAATAACAATACCCCCAAATAAACCAAAGAAAAGCTTTAATCCCAGCATTTTTAGTAAACTGTGAAAAGGCAAACTAGTTATAAAATTGACAAGAAATGTTTTTTTAATTCAGTCTTTTGAGTACAATTATTTTAAACATGGTTTTTAAGGAATTCTGTATTTTCAATTCAATAGACATTGTGCTGCGCTATTGATATAATACCTCAGACAGGCTCTAGAATTCAATAAGGTCATTGTCCACAAGCTTAGGAGCTGAAACCAGACTTTTTTATTTACAAGACAATATATGGATTTTATTAATATCACATGTATTTTTTGTATAAGAAAGGATGCCATTTGATCATAATTCCTCAGTGCTTTCCCAACAGTGTATTTGCCTCAAGTGCAACTTCATGTAAAGTTCCCTTTCTGCTGTGTGTGTTGCAGAAACACCCCTGGACTGCGAGGTTTCTCAGTGGTCTTCCTGGGGTCTCTGCAGAGGTGTTTGCAGAGAAACAGGGACCAAGATCAGAACTCGATTCGTACTTCTGCAGCCTGCCAATAATGGAATGCCCTGTCCAAATCTGGATGAAGAAACGCCATGCGAACCAGAAAACTGTGTCTGAAATAAAGAAAAGAGAATAATTTAGATAATTTAAAGTAGGATAAGTTTAAATCTAAACTACATGTCAATCGATGTTCTTTAGAATTTGGATATGCTGCACTATTTTGATGAAAAGGTGTATTAGAGCGTTTTTGAAAGTTGTTATTTAAGATCAAGATTTTGGGGGTTAAATTCCTAAGGGTTAGTCTGACAACAGCACTCGATCACTTACAGACCAAAACTCCCAAATAAATCCTTTGTACAAATACACTGTAAGTTCTTGGAGTACCCTCTAGTGGCAGAAAAGAAGAGGTTTGGAAACATCGTACTTCACATGTATAAAAATCAATCACAGAATCTAAAATAATAACCTTCTTAAATACTGTAGTTTGATTATCTACAACTATTTATACCTAGAAATTAATTTTTCCTCTAAATTATGTTTTTATAATTTATTGGCATTTTTGTCGTCTTTCTAAACATGCTTAGCATTCATTTCTTCAGAAACTACTTACATAAGTCAGTGACCAGATGTTTGCAGTGTGGTTAAGACAATAGTGGAACTGAGTAATCTTGTCTTGCGACTTACAAATATATGAAAATTACTTTTTCTTTTTTTTTTCTCTTTTTTTTCTTTTTTTACTTAAAAGTGAGAAGAATAACTGCCATGAGGGCACTCAGACAACAAAACTACTAGAAAAGATTAGAAGTGTGGATACTAGTAGAAAACTTCTAACCTGAATTAAATGTGTTAGTTGAGATTCAAAAACTGACTGTTGGTGTGTGTCCCCCACGAGACAACTATCTCAGTTAATGCTGTTTACCATAACATAAATTATATCATTACCTTTATATATGCAGTAAATGTGTCCATGTTTCTTTAAATGTCTTTGCTGCTATTTTTTGTTTGCTATTTTGCCACTTTTCATAGAGAAAACTTAGCAATTTTTAATAGTATCTAAAATTAAGGTATACACAATTATAACAAAACATGAAGTGTCAGAAACTGTTCCTGACTGCAAGTTTTAACGCTCAAATAACTGTTATAAAATGAATGTAAAATATGGCTTATGAAGAGCTGTGGCCACCAACTCAGAAAAGAATTTTGGAGTAATACTTATTCAGTAGAATAAGTTTGCACTCAGCTCACAAAACTTTTACAGCACACTGTAGTTTTACAAATATACAGCATAAGTATTGAATAGGAGATTTGATTCGAGTAGGTCCTTTTAGGAATACACCAAATCCAAGAAAATGCCTCATGTCCTTAAAGGATTTCAGTCCTACAAGATAAGATTTGAGAGAAGAGGAGTCCTGGGGTTTACTCGAACTCCTGGAGCCAAAAGTTTCCCAAAGGACACTGAAGGAGAAAGGATGAGAGGGGGTGGTGGAGTAGAAAGGGGAAGCGAATATGTAACAGGCCAATACACTTCAGGAAACTCCAGTCAGTGGTGTGGAACTTTGCTATTTTAGAGTGTTTACATACATGAAGATTCACTGTCGTTTCCTTCAAAAGCAGAAGTTTCCTATCCATCTATTTACCTGGATATGGGATTTTTTTGTAAGCTGTGACTTCAGGAGACCTCAGCACACACAACATTATTTAAGGATGTCCTTGTGGTTGTATCATGTTCAGCCATAAATAGTTCCAGGTATTCCCTTTGCAAATCCCAGGATGGAGTCATTACTTGGCAAGACTATGGATATAGTGAGTGAAGCACATTCTAATGATGGAACACATCTCTCATAACATATCTTTCTTAAACTGATTAGTGAGGTACATGATGCCTGCATGGATATTACTAGGACCTTGTAGCTTTCACTTGGAGCAGTGTTGGAATTGTCTTAGAAATTTGGACACCAGGAAGAAACACAGAGAACCTCTCCTTTCCTTTTCCCTTACAACTAATGTTACAGATGGCTGGCAGCCGAGATGTTGTGTCCTAAACACATGAGATTTAGGGAAGGAAATAGACAAATTAATTCCTGGGTTAAGCCAGTCTCAGAAAGCACTTTGTGAGGCAGCACAAAATGGCTTTGTAATGACAATGTTTTTCAAGAACATTTTATAGAAAGAATCATCTTTGATGCTTGGCAGATATTCTTGCAGAATAGAAGACATGGGTAAAGGTAAGCGTAGCAGCCAAAAAGCCACCACAGAATCAAACTGTGGTCCTACAAAAACAACCAACACCACATTAAATTCCTATAATGGAATAAGGTACCTCATCACTGAGAACAGCTTGTCCAACAGCTTAAGGAATTTAAAGACATGAGAGCACGTGAAAGATTGGAGGACAACTTCTCAAGCCAGATAATAGACAGCCCTACCAGAGGGGGTGTGATACTGGACCTGATGGTCACCAACACGGGGACATCAAGACTGGGGGCAGCCTGGGCTTCCAGGATCACACATGGGTGCAGTTTGCAGTCCTGAGGGATATGGGTCAGGTAAAGAGAAAAGTTAGGCCCCTGAACTTTAGGAGAGCAAATTTCCAGCTCATCAAGGAGATAGCCAACAGGATCCACTGGAAACTGCCCTCAGGGACAAGTGAGCAGAACAGAGCTGGTAGATCTTTTAGGAAGTCTTCCACAGCTCACAAAGATTAACAATTCCCAAGAGCAGGAATATATGCAAGGAAGGCAAGAGACTGGCATGGCTTAGTAGGGTCCTCAGGGTCAAACTGAAGGGAAAGAAGCAAATGCACAGGCAGTGGAAACAAGGATAGGTAACCTGGAAAGATTATAAAGTTTGGTTGTACAGGGATGGGGTAAGGAAGGCTGAACCTGGCAAGGGTCACAAAGAACAAGAAGAGCTTCTACTGGTTTGTTAAGCAGGAAAGGAAGGTCAAAGAAGGCATGCTCGCACAATAAACAATGCTGGGAAACTGGTAACAATGGATGAGGAGAGCGCTAAGGTACTCAACAATGCATTTTCCTTAGTCTTCACTGGTGATGTCTCTTCCAGGAAAGCCTGAGAGGATTGGGATTGTTCAGCCTGGAGAAGAGAAGGCTTCAGGGGGACCTAATTGCAGCCTTCCAGTACCTGAAGGGAGCCTACAAACAAGATGGAAAGGGACTTTTTACAAGGGCATGTAGTGACAGGAAAAGGAGGAATAGGTTCAAACAGAAAGAAAGCAGGTTTAGATTACATATTAGGGAAAAAATTCTTTACTGTGAGGGTGGTGTGGCACTGAAACACACTGCCCACACAACTTGTGGATGTGGAAGCATTCAAAGCCAGGCTGGAGTCATAAAATATTCTGGGTTGGAAGGGACCCACAAGGATCATAAGGACCCACAAGTCCATAACAGGTGTGCAAACAAAAGGTCTGAGAGTAGCTGATGGTATTCAAGGCAAAAAGCTCCATTTCATTACATTCCTAGTCCCAGGTAATTGAAATACATCGTCATTAATGATCCAACAATAAAGTAACTCAGACTATTCCGTGACAATATTTAACATGCTCAAGAAATAAATTTAACCCTTGATACAGCAATTCTGAAGTCAGCCAGATCATGGTCAATGGGATGTAGCAGACAGAAGTTGTGCCCGTGACAGTTTACAGGTACTGTGAATGCCTGAGGCAAAAAAATCTCACAGTGTGCTGCATAACAACCTGAGTACCTGGAGGCTGAATTATTTCTGTTTGTTTGAAGTCCAGAGCCCTACCATGTTAGCATCTGGTAGCCAAAAGTACAGAAGGAATTTGTCTTGAGCTAATCAGTCTGGGCAGAGTGAAGGGTAAAATGGTCTCCCCTTGTATATCTAAAATTGGAACTCAGGATTTTGGAAACATCGAGTAATCATTAAAACACTAAAATCACTAAAAAGTTAAAATGATAATTGCTTAAGCAGCTCACAGTCTGCAGACAAACCTACACTTCTTGCAAGTATGGCATAAGAATTCATGTAGGTGCATGACAGCCAAAATCTACAGTAGAGGGGTAAAAGTCCAATTAGATGATGAGATTCTGTGTATAATCTAAAATTATTTATGTTGGATAAATGCTAAAGTAGTGATGGAATATTAATATCAGCCTTGAGGCTCCTAAACAGTCAATGGCCACGAGCAACAATTCTTATCCCTCTATCCTTAACTCCATGGAGTCAAGGAATTAATGTTTAAGGAATCAGTTCTCTTTGACAAACTGTCTGTCATCATAGAGATGTTGTGTTTTGTTGGAGGATGAACTAATACTTGAACTAGAACTTCTGTGAAGATAATTCATGCTGTGAAATGGACTGAACCCAGGATGTTTTTAAGCCTGTCCTAGTGTTACACAGACATCCTTTTATTGAGAAAAATAGAGATGGCAAGGTGCAGTGAAGGGCAACAAACATCAATCAGTTCTTCTTTTGCAGATGTGAAATAATCATGTAAGAGTTATCATCCTGAAATTTTTATTTAGGTTACAGATATTGAAGATAAGTTGCCGTCCACCCTCTTTCCTTGATACGAGGAAAACATGAGTTCTTGTGCAATTGGGACATTTTGTGAGCTAATTGAAAGTAAAATACAGAGAAGGCATTGGAAAATATAAGAAAAGGGCTAGTTATGATCTTCTGGTGTGTGCATAGCATTGGGGATGCAACTTACGCAGCTGTCAGTTTGAAGGCTACATAAAAAAACATAAAATAAAATTCAACTTCCACCTTTCCAAACAAAATAAATGCTAGTAAAATTCACCAAGGAAATGATGTTTTCCTGTCTATAGTGCTGTGTACCACATATATGGCCTGTGTGTGCGGCTGAGGTTCCTCCCATCCCACGCCCTGAAGTCAAGATGACAGAACTCAGAAGTCAAGCGAGAGGTCCATCAAAGACACATTCCAGGGCATGAACCATTTCCCTGCCAGTGCCAGGTGCTGCTGAGGAACATGGCAGGGCTGCACAGGGCCTGTGACCAAACTACAGAGCCTTCAGCAGGAGTGGATGAGCTTCTGAAACAGCAAATGAGCTGAATGATGGGTCCTCTCTATTGGAAATGATCCCACAGGTGGGTCCTCCCTGCTGGACAATTATCACAAATCCTCTGTCATTGAGGGCAACCTTTCAGACAAAGGGACTTCGGTTTATAGGACAAGGAACATTTGAGTCGTAGATGAGTTTGTCATCAGGCAAACCCATGGGTCTATATTAGTACGAAGGATAAAAATAACCCCCCCAGTCTGTTTGATTTATACTATAGCTTTCTTTAGAGCATTTACTAGGCAGTGCCTAAGAAACAGACATTCTTATATAAAAAAATCTCACCCTGAAAGTGTTCAATGTTTTTATTTTTTTCCCTGCAGTATCATATTCATTAATGTTTCAGATTCTTTTACTGTTCTAGTTCTTTTGACTTCTTTATGTTTCTTCCAGACCTTTTATGTAGTTCCTGTGGTTTTATGCATGTGCATACTTTTGTCCAGTGATTTAGGATGGAAATTATGAGATTTCTTAAAAAAAGAGGAGTGAAGCTCTTGAATAATCACCCAGCAAATTGGGAAATACAACTTAATAACTTCATTTACGTTGAAAATTGAGCAGTTTATGGAAAGAGATAGCCAGTGTGGTTGTTTACAGTAATCTAGGGAACTGATCTCAAGTACCTGAGAGGCCCTTTCAGTTTCATGCTCTTCTAAGTGTTTAAAATAAAATTTTAATCTAGATGCTGGGAAAGAAGAAAGATTTTACAAGGTGTTTTTTTCATGTTATCTCATTCTCCAGAACATATTGCAGTTATTTATAAATGTGTAACCACCAGCTGCCTTTTCTCACAGTTTTTTTTCTCTCACAAAAATACAGATAAGCAGCAAACAAGGAACAACCACAGGACCACAAGCATTTGTATGTAACTATTTCTCTTCAAAAGCAGTCCAGCAGGAATATATAAAAAACATGAAAAGCCAATTAATAGGATTTCTTATCAACTTTTGGATTTCTTTTTCACTTGCTTTGTACTTTCACATTGGAGAAAGAGAAGAGAAATGTATAATTGAAGATCTTCCCAGTGACACATTGGTAGTTGGTAGGTACCTGCCAGTGCTCTGTGATTATCTAACCTATGCAATACTAAAGATAACTTTTAAAGTCACAAGAAATTCTGTGACTGATGATTGTGGTAAAACATTAGCGCTAAGAAAAGGGCACACTGAAAATATCTCCTCACAGCAAGGAGTAGGAATAAAGTCCTCATGCATTGTGTGTATCCATCACTCAAAGCACTGCTGGTCTTCAGAGTGCTTTACTGACAAAACAAAGAGTGTCTCTTAATTTGACAGCTGTGGAACCTCTGCTTCCACGTGTGTGCTTCTGCTCTTTCTGACTTTCTGATGTACTCATTCGTACCTGAACTTCGGTAACATGGTTTGTCCCGTATGAATGAGAGAGGCACTTTTTTGATTAATGCTGGTCTGGAAAGAAACAATTCAAGATGTACTAAAGTCTCATTTCACCTGGGATATCACAAAAACATTAAATTCATCTACAAGACCATAAATGTAAGATTTCAAGGGGATAGCAAAAAACAATATATATTAATGTTTTTCTTTCATAAATAATGTGATAAGTACAAAAGACAATCCAAAAAATGTAATTTGAGTACAGAATATTATGCTTTTGGGAGTCTCAGCATGCTTTCTGGAGGTTAATCTTGCCGAAGCATTAGGAATAATCAGAAAGTATTTTCTTGTTAATTAACCATTTTTTGTAGTACTCTAGAACATTTTCTGATGCAGTAAAAATTTATTGCATTTCACACTGCTACAAAGTGCCCCTGAGCAATTTTAATCACAAACACATGGAATACATATATTGTTTTATTGTTAATAATTTATGTTTATATTTTTCCTGAAAAAAATGAAGATGTTTAATATTAAGCTGTTTTATTTAGTGGATTTATCTACATTCTTATACAGGAAATTACAAAGTACAACGTTGGGATATACATAAACATGACTTTCTTGAATCTGCTCCTGGTTTGGGAATGTTTGTGACTGTCTCAACTCCTTCTGGTGAGGTAAATATGCTTTATGAAGGTTTCTGTAGGATTTATGAGTTGACTTCTGGCATTATCGAAAAATAAAAGACACCTCAGGGGAAAAAGTAAATCTACAGTCCACCAGCTAGTTTGGTATTTTGATGCTGAAAGATCCTCGTGATTTCTATCAGCACAAGTAGAAATGAGGATATTTGATAATTAAGAGTGTGGGCAATTTTTGCATTACTACCAGATTTGGGAAACTGTGCCATTAAGAATAGTAAGTTACAACTGAGAAAACAAGTCAGATTAAATAAAAAGAAAGAAAATTAACTGATGAAGTAAAACAGTACAGAATGTCCCCGAGCACCAGAAAGGAAGGCTGATGATAAACAAAACTGTGCAAGTGGAGATCTTCATGAGGCTGGACATGGCCCTCTTTCAGAGCAGCTGCCTGTGTTGCCATGAGCCTCTCCAGCAACACACAATTTATTTCTGTGCCTAGATGAGATCTTAGGTTTCAAACTTTGCATGCCTTAGAGAGCATTTGGTTTGTACACTGTAGAATTCTATAACATTTCAGTGTATGCTGTGAATTAAAATGGTTTCATTTTCTCTAGATCTACCCTGAAGTTCAGATGAATTTAATGATGTCAGGAGGCCAGTTGAATTCCTTTTTTGCATCCAATTCACAGTAGTGTCTTTGATTGTTTTAGTGATATTTATAATATACAAACCCAACATGTACAAAATCTAATTTGCAGGTACTATTGTCAAAACTGTATGGGTCACAAGGAACATTTTCTTTTACATCCTATCTCTCTGGGGAGCATATTATCTGTTTCCAGTCAAACTCCACAAGACTTCTGGCAATTGCAGGAAGTAAACTGGTAGGTGTATTTCTCAAATATTTTTTGTTGTAACTATAAGTTGTTAACAAAGTGCAGAGATTACAAACTAGATTAGAAGTAGGTCTAACTTCTAGCAAATAATCCAACATTTCCTAGTGACTAAAGAAGACAAACCCAGAGCTATGCAGATGAAGAGATAAAGGGACTCTATTCTATTTAAGCAGTCAACATTCAAGAGGCAAGACTAATAATGATAGAGAGATTTAATGTTTTTACTGAACTTTGAATGTGATTCTGATCAATAAGAACAACTAATTTGGTTCAAATATAAGACTGACTAACACAAACACCTGTCATATAGATCTTCCATGTCTTCACTAACTTAGGTTGAATTCCTAATGAAAATTTAATATTTTAATTTTTGAAAGGTGTTCAAAAGAAGAATACATTAGCATACTTGTTATTGTCTAAACCCAAGAAAGTTGGTCTTAATGCAGATTTTGGGAAGAAAAAAATCAAACCATCAGAGGTGGCATCATGCCTCAAATTTATTTCAGAAAAAAAAAAATTATAAATACTGTTTTGAGAATTTTATCTATTTGCTTTTTCCCAAATGAGAGTTGAACAGGTGAGAATTACTCTGTGGAGTTGGGGGGCAGGGGTTCTGCTGTTTTGTGTTTGTTTTTTTTTATTTTTTTTTTGGGGGGTAGCTGTGGTTTTTTGTTTGTTTGTTTTCTTTTTTAACTCAGTTGACTACAAAAGAATTAGATAACCAGCTAAATATAAACATCTTGCAAATGTGTTGAGGTAGGTCTAATTTCATCCAAGCTGTGTACTTTGGGAACATGTAGATGACACAGAAATGAGAAGCATTAACAGTGTGGAAATGGGATTATTATACTAGAATAAGTTCTTATAGACCGATTGATAGACATAAATGGAAATTTTATTCATATACATTGCAAAAGCACTTATGTTCTAATAATGAACAAAAATTGTGGAACTTATCACCTAGAGAGAGTAAAGGCTTTGGTCATAGTTAACTACAGACCATGAATGTGACTCTGAGGATATGCAGGTGATTTTTATCTGGTATAGAGGGAGATGTAATAATATTATTTTACATGATGCATGCACCATGTAGAGTTCTGGTTATCCTATTTAAATGAAGTGAACAGATGCAGGGAAGGAGAACATTAATGTCACTAATATTAAATAAGGTGGTTTGTTTAGCTTGAGAAAAGAGAAATAAAAACTGAAAATATTGCTCATTATAACTATGCCTGCAGGAATAAAGATCACTAAAGAAAAACATTATTTAGCTCAGTTAAATCTTTTAGTGGCCTTCTGAAAGAACCAGATGGTTATCTGAACTTCAAACCAAAATAAATATATTAATGGATGATAAGGATGTGAGATGGATTTTTAGCTATACATTTAGCTAACTCCAAGACAGCTGAAAGAAGATCTGCTCTTCATTTTTGGTTGATGTCTGAGTAGACTCAACTTCTACTATGGTAATATCAAGTTCTAGCTTTTGGCAGATTGTTTGGCTAAAACAGTTTTATATTCTCTTAGGTATAAACTGGCTTCTAGGAGAACTTCCTCCTATTAGTTTTAGTAAATTTTTTCATTCATGACAAAATAAGTTGCATAATATTGCAAGTTCTGTTCTTCGGTCTTGTTTCTATGGTTCTGTTGCTTGGCTGGATTTGAGGCATTTTTGTTACAGATCATGCAACAGCTTGCAGGATATTGGGAGATATTTCATACTGGATAAACAGGGTGGAGAAAGATGGATGGTTCTGCTTTAATACCCATGTTAAACTGCCCATAGTGATTCAGGTGCTCTCCTTCCAGTCTTGCAGTCCCAACAGTTATGTGAGGAAAGACAGAAGGGCATCTATAAAAAACTTCCTGCAGTACTATTAAAGAATGTAATTTCTGCAGTATTAGGATGGAACATGAAATATAACGAGCATTCCTAATGGTGCTTATTTTTTTAACCGTTTTGGACAAAGAAAATATTTTCATGGTGGCTGAATCAATACTGGCATAAAATAATGCCCTGACATTAGTGAAATCTGTAAATTTGCATAAGTAAGTTAAAAATAAAATTGGGAAACACTTTAAATTTCCCACCTGACTAATTTTAGGAAGGATTTTTATAAGCAATTTAAACTATTTTCCTGTAATGAGCTTAAAGGGAAATTATCCACTGTATCATTTTTTTCTAAGGAATTTTGAAAAAGCAGAAGACACATGAGCATGTATTTTCTGTTTGCAGCGTATCCATTTGGACATTAGAGTTGGAGAACACTTTTTCGATGAATCTGCTGTTCAAGCCAAAGAAAAAGTGGATGAAGTTAATGTCAGACTAGAACATCTAATTGAGCAAATTCAGCACGTATCCAAAGAACAAGACTATGAAAGAGTATGTACGTTCCCTAATGGAAATGTTAAAAAATATTGTACATGGGTTTACTGATTTATTAAGTATTATGAGGTTTATTACTCAATTGCAGTGTTATTTTTAACTAACGCATAAAAATCTATTGGTATTTAACCAAAATACTATTACCTTGTGAATTATTTTTAAGCAGTACCCTAAAAATTAATTAATCACTGTGAACTCAAGCTTATGGCAACAGGTGTTATTTTATAGCAGCAGGTGTTATTTTAGAGCAGGATTTTCCAAACAGGGTTTTCTTGGTCAGAGCCAGCCCCAGCAGCTGAGCAGGTGGCAGGTACCACTGTGAGTGATGTCTCCAGCTGTTGTTTCCATGCTGTCTATGTGTATAAACTTTACTGAGTGGGGCAGGAAATGACTGAGTGTATATTTATATACCTCCATGCAGTTAGAAAGAAAGCCCTCCTTCAAACAAATGTACACCCCTTCTCTTTGCTTTTCCATACGTATGCAGGCAGTCAGACTGCGTTTGAAATATATCGACTAGTTACCTAAAAATAGAAATTTGGCTGCAAAAGGGTGCTTGACAGCAATATGTAAGTGACTGTAAACCTAAGAAGGTTAAAGCCTGTACTAATGGAACATATTTAGCACAATATATCTTCTGTGAATAAGGGAAGCTCTGTTTGCCTTTCTGCTTGGGGATACAGTGTGTCTGCTTCTCAGTTTTGATTTGTAAAGATACTCACCATATGGGTAAGTACAAACTTCCATCTTCATCAGCATGAAAACAACTGTTTGCTCACCACTATGCAGAAAAGGGAAGCCTGTTGAGTCACTGGACAGCAGCATGTAATGCCAAGAGGTAATAATTAAGTTTTTCCTTTTTTCTTCAGGAGCGTGAAGAAAAATTTCGGAAGACAAGTGAAGAAACCAACAGCAACATTTTGTGGTGGGCTATAGCACAAACACTAATCCTCATCTTCGTTGGAATCTGGCAAATCAAATCTCTCAGAGATTTCTTTATAGCTAAGAAGCTTGTTTAAATTTTATCAAGTAAATGAACAGATTCAAAAACTGCACATCATGTAACACTGAACATCCAAAGAAACCCTGCATCTAGGAGAAAATTGCTTGTATACAACTTCTCTCATCTTCTACTCTGATACTGACTCTGCTTTCCTCCATCTATGTCACAACCTCTTCCATTCCCTTACATTTTTCTCCTTGAATCCCATCTTTTATCAGTTTTTTTCCCCCTCTACAGGTGTAAAGCTAAATCTAGAAGAAGGATTCAGTGAGTAATGCAGTATTTAAGTTCAACTCAGGATTGTTAAACTTAAAATAGAAATCTAAAAAAAAAAAGTTTCCTAGGATTTAAAATTTCTCTACTTGCTTAATGACCTTACTTAGTACTACCACAAAGAGTTCAGCACTTCAGGCTGATAGGATTCAGAGAGTAGGCAGAGAAATAATTATATACCCTGCAGTGCTTAATTTGGTGAGAATGTCTTGAACTCAACCTATGTATTTGTAACACCTAAATATAATTGTGACTGCTTTCTTTTAAAATATTCAAAATTTGAACTGACTGGGGGTGGCCACAATTACCATAGAAGAGAGAGATCCAGACAAGCAATTTGGAGTTGTACTTACTTTTTACTTCCAGATAAGCCCTAAACATTAGGCTATAGAATTGTGATCAGACATCTCCCACAGTTATTTAAATTACAGTCTTTATAAAGTATGCCAAAATAAACCAAATTGCAGGTTTCTTGGTAAAAAAAATGCCTATATATTTTATTTTAATTCATCCCTGCACTAAATTCTTCAGTTTGTTTCTGTGTTGAGAATTTTTACTATTTTAACTATCCAGCAACTGCAATATGACAGTCTAAGCAACTTTGCTGGTTTTTTACTTCATTTCCCAGTTCACTTATTGCAGCTTGGTTGCATATATCTTTATGCCTTAATTTAGCTAGTTTATGTACAACTAGCAATGTAACTACAGTATCATACAATAGTAAGTCAAAAGCTGTAGTGAAAATTCCAGATAATTAGCTCAAGAATGCAACAGTAGTGTAAGGAGGAGTTGGAGGTTGTTACATATAAAACCATGAAACTTGAAGAAGATTCTAGAGCACTGTGATAGCAGAATATGATGGTTTGGTTTTCTATTTGTCTTTCCAGACCCTTTACTAGTCTAAAAGGTAGTGAAAGGTGAAATATCTGTAGACCAATTATTGTTTTAAAGGCACTGCTTTCTTTCTTTTTTCTATCATCTCACCTCTTGTTTTCATTAGCAAGAAAGTGACATTGCCTTTACATTTCAGGTATGGGAATGAAAACACAGGTGTGAAAGTGTGAGAATGTGAGAATTCATAAAATTGATAAAAACTAGAGACAAAAAGCAATGTTCTATGAAGGAAATCAATCAAAATAAAATCTCATAAAGCTACTCACTGAACTGTGTCCTAGATTGAAAATTCTAAGACTTTAGAGTTGTCACTTGGAATGACCAGTAAATAAGTTTTATTAGATTTACTTTCGTAGAGCACTCATTCACAACATGTCTTTTAATAGGATCTTTGGTGGTGGGAAAGAAGGAAATATGTGTTACAACCATATCATATAAGAAGTCCAAGAAGAAACTTTAATAAAGTGTTGCTACAAGTCTGTGGTTCAGACTTTAGCTGATATTTAGTGTAAGGCTTTAAACCACATCCCAATGACAAACTTATCTCACTTACAATACACTTAGGCTTTTAAACCAGGACAGGCACTACATCAGAATTTATAAAGGAGATGATTATGTCTCTCTCTATTAATTAGGTCTATACTCAAACTAGTATTGAGACTTAGAGCCTTGAATATAACTCGAGTGCCTCATTCTTTACCAATAACAATTAATAACAATAATATTGAAAAATACCTTTGTTTGATTAAATATTTTCAGTCCCCTCAAGATTTTTCACTAATTCTATAAAGCAGAGCTGAATCACAGCTCTTTTGGGAAGCTCTTTGGGGGCAGTAGCCATAGTGAAGTTCAAAGGCAGAGGTTCCTTCTCTGCACTTTGTGGCTCTGTCACACCCAGACCCACACTCTGCACTGCAACTACGTCTGTGAGGGGATCTTTTCCTAACATTTTCATCAGGGGAAACTAACAAGACATGGAGCTTCTTTTTCGACCCAAGAAACCCCAAAGTTGTTTTGCTTTTCCCTCGTTGAAAGATGCCCCAGCAAAGCTGTGACAGCAGGTTATCAGCCTTGCTGGGTTCCTGTGTTTTGGGGCGTGGAATGCACACCCATGTCCCCCACAGCTGCTGACGGGGGCAGTGAGGATGAGGGGGCTCCTGATGAAGCACAGAACACACCCCTTTGAGGAAGGCAGGGGGAACATCCCAAATGGGCACCACTCCACTTTGGCACCGGGAGGCCAGGAAAATGGCTTTTTTAGTGGCGCCAGGGTCAACCTCAGAGTCAAAAATCCCACACCAGGTGACATGGGACACCTGGAGAAACCCTGAACCTCTGAGACACCTGGTGCTGCAAACTCTGAACCCCCCTGGACCTCTGGGAAAAATGATTGTATAGAACTCCCAAACTTCTCATCTCCTACACTGATTTCTCTGTGTCACAGCCTCTGGCATCCCCTGACATTTCACCCTTCTTTTATCAGTCTTTCACCCCTCTACAGATGAAAAGCCAAACCCAGAAGGACTCGGTGACTGAGGCAGCATTTAAGTTCAGGTTTGTGTTGGTAGTAAAAGAGTTACTGTGAGGGAAGGGAGCTGGGCAGTGGGGAAGGGAGGTGGATGAAAGGTGGACAGGCTAATGGGGAAAAGACAATTTATAACATGCCATTAATCTCGAGCCCTCGTTTTCCTGTGTTTATGAATCTTTGCTCCCAGGCTCCTGTTTAGCAGGCAGGTTTGTGGCTTTCCCTGGAGCACCCAAGGGCCATCCCCGTGAGTTCGCTCTGGCCATGGGGGCTGTTCTGCCTCAGCTCCTCACGGCCCACCGAGGGGCCTCAGTCTAAAACACTAATTCTGGTAGCGGGAGGCCACAAAATACGCCTTTTTTGGGGTGGGAGGGCGGTGTGAGGGTCGGGCGCGGCACCCCCGGCCCGGCCCGGCCCGGCCCGGCCTGCCCCTCATCGGGGCCGCCTGAGGCGGGCGGGCTCGGCCTGAGGGGACAGCGAGCCTGGGCCTGTCCCAATCCCTCTGCCTGTGCCTGTGCCTGTGCCTGTCCCAGTCCTGTGCCTGTGCCTGTCGCAATCCTGTGCCTGTGCCTGTGCCTGTGCCAATCCCTGTGCCTGTGCCTGTCCCTTCCCCTGTGCCTGTTCCTGTTCCTGTGCCTGTGCCTGTCCCTATTCCTGTCCCTGCCCCTGTCCCTGTGCCTGTCCCTGTCCCAGTCCCTGTCCCAGTCCCAATCCCAGTCCCTGTCCCAGTCCCTGTCCCTGGGCCTGTCCCTGGGCCTTCCCCTGTGCTTGTCCCTGTCCCTTCTCCTGTTCCTGTCCCAGTCCCTGTCCCAGTCGCTGTCCCAGTCCCTGTCCCTGTCCCTGTCCCTGTCCCTGTCCCTGTCCCTGTCCCAGTCAGACTCCCAGTCCCTGTCCCTGTCCCTGTGCCTGTGCCTGTCCCTGTCCCTGTCCCAGTCCCTGTCCCTGTCCCTGTGCCTGTGCCTGTCCCTGTCCCTGTCCCTGTCCCTGTCCCTGGACCCATCTCTGTCCCTGTCCCTGTGCCTGTCCCTGTCCTGTCCCTATCCTTGTCCCTGTCCCAGTCCCTGTCCCTGTCCCTGTCCCAGTCTCAGTCCCAGTCCCAGTCCCAGTCCCAGTCCCAGTCCCAGTCCCTGTCCCTGTCCCAGTCTATCCCAGTGCATCCCAGTGCATCCCAGTGCATCCCAGTCCATCCCAGTGCATCCCAGTGCATCCCAGTGCATCCCAGTGTACCCCAGTGCATCCCAGTGCATCCCAGTCCATCCCAGTCCATCCCAGTGCATCCCAGTGCATCCCAGTCCATCCCAGTGCATCCCAGTGCATCCCAGTCCATCCCAGTCCATCCCAGTCCATCCCAGTCCATCCCAGTCCACCCCAGTCCCCCTGCCCCGCCAGCGGGCACAGCTCTCCCCGGGCCGGGGCTGTGCCCACATTCCTGGCACTAATTTGGCAGGGTGTGCTCAGACTCAGCCGGAGCCACTCCGGGCACTCGGTGGCCCCGCGGTCCCCACGCACAGATGGTGACACGGGGATGTCCCTGCCCTGCTCCTGCGGGATGGTGGCACCGCTCCAGGCATGCAGCTGCGGGAGGGGTGAGGGGTCGGGTGGTGGCTGCCATGGGCTCTCAGCCCGTGTCACCACTGCCAGCGCCAGCTGCCCGCTCCTGGCGGGTGTGGCGGGGGAATGGCACACTTGGGAACGCTGCCCATGGATCCCTGGGACCCCAGCCCGGCTCTTCGGGCTGCATCTGTTCCTCAAGTGCTGTGCCAGAGCCGGCTCCCCTGGGAAGTGCTGGGTGGGCACATCCCGAGGAGCTGGAAAAGCAGCCCTGAACCCCCTTTGGGGTCACCGTTCCCTTCCCGAGGGATCAGCACCCGAGTTTCCTGCTGGTCCCCAAGACAGGGGACACCCCACGGGTGGGTTTGGGGTGACAATGCACTGATTTGTTTTCACCTGAGCACCCCAAATCCTCGGCAGCCCTTTCAGCCCCAGCCCGGCTTTGCTGGGGACACAAGCCCAGGGTTGGCACAGACTGGCAGGGGACACAAACCAGGTGGGCACAGACTGGGAGAGGACACAAACCTGGTGGACATAGACTGGGAGGGGACACAAACCCTGGGTTGGCACAGACTGGGAGGGGACACAAACCCTGGGTTGGCACAGACTGGGAGGGGACACAAACCTGGTGGGCACAGACTGAGAGGGGACACAAACCCTGGGTTGGCACAGACTGGGAGGGGACACAAATCTGGTGGGCACAGACTGGGAGGGGACACAAACCCAGGATGGGACACAGACTGGGAGAGGACACAAACCCTGGGCACAGACTGG